>WYDF02307706.1:0-15188 GCA_009867245.2 Adranes taylori | reverse complement strand
TTCTACCTTTGTGGTCTCTCATATATGATTCGCAATTTTCGATGATTGCTTGCTTAATTAAGAACAACTATTATAATGTATTATATAGTATTTAGTCTCTAGGATGTACTGTGTATATTATAGAACAAATAAATACTCCCCTCCCTCCAATATTTATGTGTACACCATTGATTGACTACAAACTATCAATATTGAATTTTTAATACTATTTTGTATTTGTTTAAATCGATTTAGTACCCTATGTGTCTTCAAAGAAATGTGGACGAGAGTCCGCCACCCCATCTATCCTATACGGGAAATAAAAATTTTACTATATACTAATAAAACAAAACTGATCTATTTAGTGTTCCTAATTCTAATTGATCTATTTCTATGATTAGTTTGAGCTACAGGCTCAGATCAGCGCGGAATCTATAAACAAGTCTGTGTAGGCCTAGACCGAAATTTATAAAGGCCAGGAGCGGACTCAATGTTACTCAATAGCGTTTAAAAAAAAAAAGAACTAAGAGGGCAGACTTTTAAGTTTTTTAAAGAACCACTAGATAGCGCTTTTGAGATATGACATTGTTTGAGATTATTGTTAAAATACTGACCGCTCAAGAATTGACCATAAATTGGTTTAATGTATGCGGTTAAAAAAGCAATTTAATAAGAAAAAGAAAGTTTCGCAAGAATCGTTTCGTTCGACTTGAGGCACCATCAGAAAAGACCGGTTATAACTCATTAGCAAAATTTCTTCGTGGTCATCGTTACTTCAGCCTTGAGATTAGTAAAAATGGAGTAAAATCTTAAACTCCTATAAATTTTTAATAACTTTTCACTTCGAAAGCATTTGTTGATACATAACTTACAAGGGCTGGAACCTTAAAGTGCAATTAAGAATAAAATCAATTTTTATATTTGGAAAAGTGAAAATTATAAATGTGCAAAATTTGCATAATAAACAATCCATAAAATTCTGGCTCGTATATTTACCTGTCATGATTATATACTGGTCTTAAATCGGCATAATTACGTTCTTCCATTCCAGCATCCGATTTCTCAATTCGTGAATTTTCTAAATCTCTATTTGCTATTGTCGAAGCAGAAGATGCTAGAACGTTTGCAGGTGATGCTATCACAGATGTAGGTGTTCCTAAAATAGTTATAGATGGAGCAAAATATAAATATATAAAGAATCAGAGAAACCGACGCTGGAAATATATTATCCAAAGAAGAATGAGAAAAATAGCTCAAATATATGTTAATATTAGATTTGCAAATATTAGATAACTACTATCGTGAAATAAGGTAAAGTGATGAAATGATCTCTTTTAATAGAATTTTCTAAAAATTACTCTATTCTAAAGGGTGTTGCAATAGTTTGGACAGATGTTAAATGTGAACAGAGCTTAAACGTCAATTGTTTTGACATCTTCAGTCGTTTACAAATTGAATCATGGAAAAGTTGAGCATTGAACAACGTGTTAAAGTTATTGAAGCCTATTACGAGAAAGGCCGTTCAAACAAAAGTGGATTTCGGGCTCTTCGTGATTTTTTCGGCCCACATAATCGACCAATCAAGAGTGCTATTGGCAAAATTGTGAAGAAATTCCAAAAAACTGGGTCTGTGGCAGATGTTAAGAAGCCAGTACGTGCTCGTGCAGGACGCTCAGCCGAAAACCTTGCTGCCGTGAGGGAGAATGTAGCCGAAAACCCAAAGACCTCTATTCGACATCAAGCACAGGAATTGCACTTGTCCACGGCCACTTTGCATAGGATACTGACGAAAGATCTGTAGTTTCACGCGTACAAAATTCAATTAACGCAAGAACTTAAGCCGAAGGAACAATTAAAGCGCTGTACATTTGCCGATTTAATACACGAACAAAGACAAGTGAATAACGAATTTTCCACCAAAATTTTCTTCAGCGACGAAGCCCATTTCCATCTGAATGGCTACGTCAACAAGCAGCAGAATTGCAAAATATGGAAATCCAAGGGCAATTGTCGAAACACCAATGCATCCACAAAAAGTCACTTTGCGGTGTGCATTTTTTGCTGGAGGAATCATTGGATCATATTTTTTTGAAAATGATGCTGGGAATTCGGTAACAGTGAATGGCGAGCAAAATGTTAGCAAACTTTTTGTGGACAATATTTACAAAAACTGACGCATGAGCAATGTTTTGAGTAATTAATTATGATATTTTACATTACATCTGTATTTTTTATTTTAACATCTGTATTTCATCAATTTACCTCACTCGAGAATCGAAGCCGACTCTCCTAATTTCCGGGAATCCTAATTTTCTGTTTTCATACCTTATGTCGGCTCGCATGATAAATAAAATAGAATTTTCATGAGTGTATATAGTAACTCGGTGTAATTAATTAATTAATTCATGCCTCAATAGTATAGTGGTCTAGACACCCGACCGGAAATTGGGAGAGTCGGGTTCGATTCCCGAGTGAGGTAAATTTTTCACAGACAAATGATTATATTAATTTCAAACATTATATTACTATCAATTATTTACACCGAGTTACTATATACACTCATGAAACATCTATTCTAAAATATCTATTCTACATCTATTCATATAAATATCTATCCTAATTATCATGCGAGGCGGCTAAAAGGCGTGAAAACAGAAATTAATATACAAATAAGATCAAAACAAGACTAGTGGTACCACCTGCCTGAAGACGCATAATTTATGCGTTGAAGATAATGTTGGAAACTGCAATACTTGATCGTAGTAAGTATCGTACATTAATCATACGAGATTTTAACACATAAGAAATAATTTGTTCTTTGAAATCCATACTCCACTAGTTTAGTGGTCAAAACACCTGACCGGAAATCTGGAGACTAGGGTTCGATTCCCCGAGTGGGGTAAAATTTTTAGACCCAAATGGTTATATTATATTAATACATCGAATGCTCATACACTCATGAAATATTCATTCTATAAATTTTACTTTTGCGAAACATATTGACAAACTGTTTTTCAAAACGAATCAAAGTGACTTGAAAACTGCTGTTAATACAAATTTCAGATTTTGTCAATTGAGATGTCGATAAACCAGTAACAAAACGCGTTTCATTATAATTTTAGAAATAGTTCAGAAATAGTCTCTAGAGCTCACAAATATGCAACTGTTGTAAAAAGTTTTTGACTTACTGACTCAGTTAATCAAGTAAACTTTGGGTTAATTATTCTAACCTCAAGAGTATAATACAAGTATAAAGAGTATAATATGTAAAGTATTTAAATGTGGTGTATGCCTCTTATACATCACGTCAAGCAAGGGACATTCGATATTGTGTCAACTTTGTAATGAATGGATTCGTCAAAGAAACTATTCAAGTTTAACAAAAGATGAAGTAATACATATTAGTAATAATATGCTTTGGAAATGTTCTCGATGTGAACATAGTAATATAGAGGTTGATGCACAGGAAACAAATATTACAATTATAGACCCAGCCACAAACAACAATACTTCTAGGATCGCTAACAAAAACACTGGATTCTCTAATGACGATCTAATAAAGAAATAGCTTGATATTGAAAATGAGAATAAATATATAAGGAATGTTCTACAGGAGCATATTAAGATAAATAAAGCAACGAAACATGAAATAAAATTGTTAAAATCGAAACTTAATTCCCTTAAAGAAAAAAGCAGTGAGAATATTTATGAAGATGTATCCAATAGGTTAGAAAAAGTACGCAATTTATTGATCTTTAACAGACGAATCTAACTCCGAAGGATAGACGAAAGAATAAACACTGTAAAGATACAATCTATCAAGTGTTTAATAAGATGGAGATCGGTCATCCTCAGTTTACCGGGTGAAACGAATTGGGAAAAACCAATAAAAATAGAGCAATTTGTGTTACGTTTAAGAATAATGACGATGCCTTCCAAAGAAAAAGAAGCTAATTGGTTCTAACTGGAAAAAAGCGTGAATTGCACAGAAAAACAAAGGAAGGACCTTAAAGAAACTATTGAAGAATTAAACATAAGTAGTGCAGACGATATAGGGCGGAATAAATGGATAATAAAATATAACAAAGAAAATCCAACAATTGTAAAGAAAAAAATTTATAATTACCAGAATGTGGAGGAATTAAATCTAAATTAATTGATATATCTAATTCTATAGTGTTTTGTATTGTAGGTTATTGTAGGTTTTGCTATTGTATTGTAGGTTTTTGCGAGAAGTGGCGGTCCTACCGAACCAACATTTTCTAATTGGTTCATTTTATATTCCTCCCAATTCAATTCATGACAAGTATGAAGGTCGTACTGACACCGTTGAAAAAGTATTTGGGCACTATTCGTACTCCAAGTTATCAACTTGGTGATTTGAGAGTGAACTGAGAGTTTCGGTGATTTCTTTACCTCATGACAATGCCAACATTCTGGATGAAGCTTTTTCATTTCTAAATTTTAAACAATTTATCAGTATACCTAATAGTAGAAGTATATTTTTGGATTTATTATTTAGCAATATTAACAATAATATTTGTAGTAGAGTTGTATGTAATTACTAGTGAACCCATCCAGCATTTTGTATATTCAGTTTGTTTTGACACTAATTCTTAAGTATAGGTTCAACTTTTATTTAGCAGATTATACTAGGATAAACCACTATCTGTCAAATATCAATTGGAATTTATACTTAAATAAGTTAGATTTAGAAAGGGTGATTAACACATTCTATTCTGAGTAACAGACTTATATGCTCCAATAGTTAGAGTGAAGCTTAGTCACTTTCCTATTTGGATTTGTAATTAAATATTGAGCAAAGAAGGCGCATAAAAAATTCAAAGCCATACACTGCATGGATGACTATTAACAATTCGCTAAATTACGTGACCAAACTAAAGCCATATCAAAGGTTTGCAATACGAACTACATAAATAAAATTGATCGTGAGCTATATTCAACGCCGAAAACCTTCTTTAAATTTGTGAACGATAAACGGAGAGCTAATAACATTCCCAGTAGCATGTACTTAGAGAATGTAAAAGCGGCTAGTGGGCAAGATATCGTAAATTTATTTGCGCAATATTTGGCCACAGCATACTCAGCATACTTAAATTTATAGTTAACCACCAATACAAAACTTATAAGCTTACTAATTGGGCCTAATATAGAGCTCTGTGGTACACCAATGTAAATAGTTGCTGATTCTCATTGTTAACCATCATAATCTACATTTGCTCCCTATTATGCAGATAATATTTCAATAATGAGACAGCACGAACACTAAAACCATATTTAGTCCATATTTATTTAGTCCAAAACCATATTTAAAACCAGTTTATCTAATAGGAACTTACGTGAGACGCAGTCAAAAGCCTTGGACAGATCATAAAATATAGCCCTATTGATATCACTAGTCTCATGCATATTCTACAAGTTCCATAAGAGCTAGCTGATGTAGTGGATAAGTCCTTACGGAATACGTCCTCACGGTATTACACATGAACCAAGTCCTCACTGGTTTATTATTGTTACTGTCATGTTAACATTACACGTATTAACATGGTTTTATTTTGTCATTATCATTTAGGTACAAATAATTTTACATTAATCACTGTTGTGATTTACTTTTTTTCATGTTAATTAGTGCTGTGATATACCAATATTTTTTTTATAAATTTTGTTTTTTATACGATTGTTTTTACATTAATCACTGCTGTGATATACTTCTTTGTGTTGTATTACATTAATTACTGTAATATATCAATATTTCTATTTTTTACAATTTTTGCTTTACATTAATCATTGCTTTTACATTAACAATTTTACATTAATTACTTTTTTGTTGTCTTACATAACTCCTGTGATGTACCAATATTTTTTGTTTTCTTTAATTTGACGAGTGGAAACATTTAGATCTATTGACACATTAAAGCATTCTATTGTATTCTAATAATTTTGTGAATTACATTATCTTCAAACACCTTTGAAAATAGATGACGACATAAACGGCTTTAGTTCAGAAGCACACAAATATATAGATAACGTCGTAATTATTTTGAGGATTATGATCTCAAAGACTTTTTCAACAGCTTTCGACTACCCCAAGTATGAAACATTTAAATTCTCATCCGTACTATCGTCATACTCATTGATTATCCCTATAATTTTCGTTATATTCCAACCAAAAACACAATATTCGACAAACGATTACACCTAGTAAATAACATTGACATTAAGATTTAAAGAAACGTAAATAGTACGCAGATAAATACTATTGGAAGAAAATAATAAAATATTTTGACAAATTTTAAACAAAAAAATATCTACATACAACTTACCGACATGCGCAAAAACTAAATTCAAACGTGAATTCTCGTTCGACGTATGAATGTCATTATTAATTTGACTGAAAACGACATTTGTCAATAGATTATTCGTCGACATATTGCTGAGATTCTGTAGGGGTTTCAGATCAGTTTCGTGCGAGATATGATCCGGAGATTGAGCGTACATTAAATTGAGACCATTGGACATGTGTGTGGGCGGATCAATGTTCGCTTGATTAAGATGTTCGTTTACTAATACTAAGTTGAAAAGAGTATAAATGTTGAAAATACTGATTAGATATGCATTGAATTTCAGAAATATATAAACATAGTTTATAATTTCACTTAAAAAACTGCATTGGGTGAATTACCAGAATTTGATCTGTAAATCGAACTATTTGATGCAGATGTATCCATTTCATTGTCTACTGTAGAAGAATTATTAGTTTGTTCTTGAGGTGTTTCTTGGCTTTTATCGTTAGGATCCGGTGGCTGCAATCTAAACAAAATTAAAGATACTGTAAACAAAATTACTTTTACGAATAAAACGTGCTGCTCAATTATTCAATCTTTTAAATCATTTGCTTTGAATATATTTTGTATACAGCAGCCGGGTTTGCGAGAAAACAATCTTTTTAGTACAGCTGCTTTTATATTATAACGCCAAAAAAGATATTAGATATATTCACTTCTTGGATTCTAATGTACAGATCTTTAAACCTTTATAATATAAGGGAAATTAGAAACACGCAAAACAATGCAGCACACGCCTTGCAACTTGGGGAGAAAACTTATCGCGACTAAAAACAAATTAGTAGCAAACAGAAAAAGGACTACTTCTTTTTTATTTCTCATATACCATATAGGTATGTAATACCTATAGGTATATGAAAGATATAGGATTCATGTTTTGACTATTTTTTCTATTTCACCGTAGTACATCTCTTGTATTGAAATTACTGCAATCCGTTAATACGCAATTCAATGGAGGGGGGTTCATAAGGAACAATTTTCATGAATTTTTCCTTCCCTATTGGACCAATTTGGATGAAATTTGATAGACAGGTGTACCAAAGAATGGTTTTTTCATTTATTTTATAAATCCAAAATGGCGGACAGGAGCCATTTTTTTGTTCTGAATTTTAGTAATCAACCTAGGAGATTAAAATTTTGCACGCATATAGCGCCTTGCATTATGTGTCGAATAAAAAAAGTCCCATGTTGCTAAATTGTATAGGAAGCGGTGTTGCTACGTTTGAAGCTTAACAAACTTTTTGAAATATCTCAGGGACGATAAAAGATAGGACTTTCGAATAAACTTTATTGTATAAGCTACATAAAGGCGCGTCGATTTCTTTGAAACATTTTTTCCAAAACCACAAGTTAACATATATACAGGGTGTTTTTTGTTTTGCTAACTTTAGGGTCCATAGCGAGTTAAAAAAACTTGCACGTCATAGCACTGGAGTAATTTGACCTTGAAAAAAGTATACTATCCTAAATATCTCGGTGCCTATTAATGCTTGAAAATGAAACTTGGGGAACTTATGTAAGACCAGGGAGTCTCAATTTTGCCAGTGTGGGCAAAATATACTTTACCAATTTTGAGCAATAAAATTCAAAAACTTTTTTAGAAACAACCAGTATATTTTCTTATATTTTGGTAGCCCTTCCTATTTGCTTTACAATGATACCACATGTGATGAGTCTAGCTGTTACCATTTCAAAGATATGACCCTTAATCACTTAAAATTTTGCAACTTGACGCCATGGCAACGACGTTGAACAATCATATTATGTGTAAGCATACGTAATAGCTCATATATGCAAAGTTACAGGAAAAATTATTTTACGCTGCATGAGACATATAAACTGCTTTCGCAATTGAATAAATGTTGTATCAGTGGCGGTTACAGATTATAATTTTTGAAAGGGCTCGAAATGATTATTTTAGTTTTAAAATTAGAAGACTGAAATTTCGCTCGCATATAGTATATGGTATTATGCGTCGAATGGAAGTAATGCTATCCCCAAAAGTGGTGAGAGTGCGATGTTGCCAAATTTAAAAGTTTACAAACTTTTTGATATATTTCAGGAACTATTAAAGATAGGACCCCAGGGTAAAGAGTATTCTATAGGCCCGAATAAAGAATAAAGAGTATTCTATAGGCCACCAAAAGCGCGCTCAATTTTATTTGAAACATTTCTTTCTAACCTTACAAACTAAGATATATACAGGGTGTTTTTAGTTTTGTATACTTTGCGATCGATTTATTTGAGACCGCCTATTGTACTATATTAAATATCTCGGTTTCTATGAAAGTTGAAAAAGTAAAAGATCCAGGGACCTCATTTTTACACAGAGCGGATACGAAGATAGAGTGACTCAAAAGCGATAGTGAATAAAAATTAAGTCAAAAACGTCAGCAGACCGCGCCAAAGCGGACAAATGTATAAGACCAAGGCAGTCTGGCGTGGGAGCACATCAGACTGCTCTTTTAGAAATTAGCCGAAAATAGAGTCAAGGGGGATCGTAGGCCATGCCAAACCGGACTGCGCAGTTGTCCGTGCCGTAGGCAAATATGGGGAAAATGTGAGTCAAGACCGGCGATAGGTCGCGGCAAAGCGGACAGCAACGTTGCCCGCGCCGTAAACAAATATGGTGATCGGGGGATTCATGAGTTAGACTAATGTTGTTTAGTTTACCCTAAACACTATTGTGCTACTTGAATTTAATAGACGTCTAAAAAGGTGAGAGTCAAAACTAAAAGGTTCAATTTTTGTTTTATGCAAGATATAACAAAACGTAGGACTTATGGTATGAAGGATCTTTCATGTACTAACCAGTATATGAAAGATGGGGTGGTGATCACGCCCACAAATTTTTCTGTTTGCTACTAATTTCCCCGCGACCGTCAACAAGTTAAAGGCATGTGCTGCATTGTGTGCTGTAGTTTTTTATGCGGAACAGTTTAATATTCCTATATGTGATAGACCTTTAATGAGTAAAAGTAGGATGAAAGTTTCGCCTATGAGGGGACGACACCCCCAACCGATAATATATCAAACAAAAAATTATAGAAGGTATACTCATGTTTTATTGTTATTGTTTGAATTTTCTTAGATTTGATTAGTACGCATAATTCATTATTTGTGTCAATAAAATTATGGCTGAAATGCAAATCTTTATTTGTTTACAATATATTTTGGGTAAAGGAACTAACCTAAAACTATGCCCTAAATAACTGTATTGATCGCGCACATAAATTCAAAAACAGGATAACTAACTTAGCTGATTCTCACTGATTTGGGACAGCAAACGTATTTGAATCGATTTCAACAGATAAAGAGACAAGCTTAGTTCAGAAACTTACAATTTTGCGACTACAAAAAAGCCTTAATTCTACTGATACACTGAAATGTGTCAATTTAATGATAACAAAAGCTTTTGGTTCTCAAAACCATTCAAGAAGACTCCTAAAAATGTTATTAAAATATCAAAATATACATATCCTGCTTCTCCTGTCAGAAATTTTTATT
Organism: Adranes taylori; assembly: GCA_009867245.2. Lineage (NCBI taxonomy): Eukaryota > Metazoa > Arthropoda > Insecta > Coleoptera > Staphylinidae > Adranes > Adranes taylori. Next base: position 5,337 of record WYDF02307706.1, on the reverse strand, counting down.
ACTCAATATGTTTACTTCTCAAAGAGTCCTTGTTGAAAGAAGCCAAGTCTGTTAAAATATTTTTTGTAATCAAATTACTCCAAAACAATATCGTTCGTGTTAAAATTATTGAGTAAATTTTCATCTTGAAATAAATGCTTAAACTAAAACTACAATCGAAATATCATTAAACAGGATATAAAAAAAATGTTTAAATGTTAAATCTTTAAAAGATTCTAAGGTAGAAACAAAAGTTTTATTAACCCTGAAACATGGCAACGACGCCTTCTGATAGAGATGTTGCAATGGGAACCTCATTAGATGATAATTACAATAAATACTAATACAGAATGATTAAAAAATGTAATTTTAACAAACAGATGTAATAAACAGATGTAATTTTTTGGTGTATGTTTTTTCAAACATACACCAAAAAATTACACCCTTTTTGGTCTAACTCCTTTCAATTAGATTGTGGTAATTTAAAGAAGAGTAATAAACTATATACCTTGATCGCTTGATATCAATACCAGATCTTTTCAGAAATCTTCTTCGCGCTACGCTTTCCCTATTCTTTTTGAGTCGATCAGCTCTTTGTTCAAGTGTCTCTTCGCTACGCCTTTTTGCCGCTCTCAAAACGTCTATAAATCTCCTATGTTTCCGTTGTTCTTCTGTTTCATGACTACGCCTTTAAAAAAAGAATATTCTTTTAATAAATAAACTCAACGCTAAACTTCTAGTTTATATCAGTGGTTCCCAACAGATGTGATATGTTCACCCATTAGCAGCCACAGTCTTATAACAAGAAGGCATATAACTAGAGGACCATAAATAGTTAAAATCATCGGAAGAGTCTCATAAGTAATTACAAATTGAACAGACGACATACACGTATGTTTAAATATGAAACACTTGATTCAGATGTTTCTTTAAACAAACTGAGCCCTCATTTTAGTTCTGAGGGGTTTTTAAGGGGAATTTTAATGCTGCCTAAAATAGCATATACGTAAGATTACCAACTTTATACAAAACAATTACAAAAGGAATCAAACAAATGCTACTAAAAAGTGCTAACCTATATGCAGCCCGAACAGCATCATTGTATCTCCTTATGCTTCTCTGCAATTCTGATTCTTCGCTTCGTCTTTTCGCTGCTCGTACCATATCTTTTAATTTTCGTTCGGCTCGTTGTTCCACACTCTCATTTTTTCGTCTCTCGGCAGCTCTTAGTGCATTTTTCTGTTTCTTATATTGATCTTTCAAATTTATAAACTCGGACCCAGTAGACGCTAATCATAATTTAGAAGATAGTGAATATTAGTAACCCAGTTATACATATAATTATTGATGAAATATTATTCTTTTAATATTCATCTGAACAGTTCGTTCTTTATTTTGAGAACTTACTCATTATTGTTGGAGCCCTTCATATGCAAAACTAAAAACCTTCTTAAAAAATTTGGTTTTCCGTCATTTGAAACCTTATTTTTTAATATTTAAATATTTATAATAAAAAAACACTTAAATCTTTTCCTTCTTGTAAATTTTTTTAATACAAATATCTATCACTCTGAAATTAGACTTCTATTTTACTAATAACCTTTTTAAATAATATGCATTCTTGAATACTTTTAGTAACTAAGAAATATATGACATAACTACAAAGACAACCCTCGTACAGAAAGACGTCTATTTTTGATATATTTCTTATTAAAAATTTCTAATGTATTTATCGAAAACTATTCAAAAAGGTTAATTATATCTAAACCGAGAATCAATCATTTGCAAACCAAAATAATTTCTTAAAAGACCCAACTAAACTGATATTAGTTCGTAACTGAAATATTGTTAAACAAATAAAAATAAATTTATCTCATTAAATCATAACTTGTTTTAATTGGGTTTAAAATAAATAAGTGTACTAAGATACACGCTACTTAGTATAAAGTAATTATCATTGCAGTCCAATTTTACTGATAAAAGTCAAAAACGAAAATTTATTTAAATTAACTTTAATTTAGGCCAAAGAATTTAACTTAAATTTCCTTATTTTACAGGAAAATACCGATTACTTTCACAACTCAGAACACTATCCTTCATAGTACTAATTTTGATTTTAAGTGACACCATTTCTAGAAAACACAGCTTTGCCTTATGTACGATAAGGATACGAACACAATTCAAAACCAGCAATTTTAAACACACAAAGCTGTCCTACCTTACCATACTTCAACCAAACAAAATAACAGAATATATATTACTTTAAAATACTACAAAACTTTGTTTTCAATTTAGACTTTGTACGTTCGGCATTTATGTTTCTCTTAGTACTCTTCATGAAAGAAATGTAAACTGTCTTTTACTACTATCACAACTCTGAATGTAATTTTAAGAACTACAGGATTACCTTATCAATAAAATAAACCATTCCAAGTGGCAGTATTACGTTGTGTAGATACCAAGTGAAATATACGGAATTGAAAGTTATAATACAATTCATTAATAACAAGAATATGAAATAATATAACAACTTGGAGATATAATAAGTAGATAGTGTGAAACATTAGTTTATTCTAATTAGTGCCAAAAACAGTTTAACATTATAGTATTTGAATGAGTTTATCATTCAGTGCCAGACAGTTTTACTTCGTATAAGAATTGAGCGTAGGAGTAATCTTATAAAAATTAAATAAACCTATTGCTCTGGAATAATTATTATAGATTCATATTTACTTACCGTTAGAAGCATTATTTCGTGTATTGTGAAATTCTTTCTCCGACACCTCTTCAGTTTTGAATACAATCTGATCTGATAAATCTGAGGGGTCATTAAGTTGTATATCTTCAATATCTGAACTCTCAGACTTAATGATTCCATTCGTAGTTAGAGGAAATTCGTCCAGTTTATTTACATTAGTCGACTCAGGCTTAATGATTCCATTCGTAGTTAAAGGAAATTCGTCCAGTTGATTTACATTAGTCGAAGTATCTTTTATATGATTAAGAGGGATTGCTCTCGGTGTTAACCTAAAATATAATTTATTTATATAAATACCGAAAAAATAAAGGATAAATTGAGTAATCTGTATAATAAAAATTTAGAAAAAAATCCTAAACAAAATAATAGCAATATTTACATAAACGCACCCAAATTTCTTATTCGTCGGATCTAGAAAATCTTTCTCGCTAAAATGCAACGAACATATTTTTTTATTTACAAAAGCACAAGCGCCCAAGTAAGCAAAATCCTCAAAGAATCTTGTAACCGCACAACACTGAACCCATTGCATACAACTGAAATAAAGATTGGATCGATAAAAATTAATTTGTATACTTTAAAAATTTGCGGATAATTTTTACCCGTTGAAATTTGTTGGAAAATTAAATAAAACTTCGTTTATGTCATCTGAAGTAGTCGTGCAATATTCTATACAGCATTTTTCTACCATTTTTTTACCAATTTGTGGCGTATTTTGGTAATATTCATTCAAGAAATTTTACAAAATGGTTGTCGGACAGACGGACAAACGAAGATAGCAAAAGAATTTAGATCATAGATACTGTAAAACAAGATAGGCATGAACTGATGAATAAATTAATATTTATTACAGAGATTTGTACATTTTTAAGTCGATCCAATTAAATTGTTGTGTTATTTGATTAAAACACATTTTTTTTAATAAATTAGTTTTAATTAATACATTTATATTTAATAAACACTTCTGTAGCAAAAATATGTAACCTTTGTATTCCAGCCCATTCATAACAGATCTATGATTTTTAAAAGATGTATGAAATATGTGCAAAAGGTTACACACTTCATATCATGTTTCTATTATTATGTTCTAGAGATGAATTCTATAATCTCAAACCGGAAATCTTATTCGTACCGATAAATGAATGGTCCACTTTGCGAAAATTGATGGTCTATAGACGTTTCACTATCCTCTAGTTTTCTTTATTATCCTATGGTCATTAAGTCATTTCTCTGATTTATATAATTAACATTATAAGCTTGTTTAACATTTGTCAATTATTTTTTCTTAAAATTTTAAGTACTTAAAACATGTTCTTACAATTTTTTACTGAAATTTAGGAATATTTCAGAGTTTAGGTTTATTACCAATATAATATTTTACTATTGTAGATCAGTTTACGTATCTTTTTTCAGGTTAAATATAATAATCAGCATCAGATACTATAATTCAGTAAATTTTTAAATCCAGTAAATAAAATTTTTATTTGAAATCACGGTTTCTCGAAAATTTCTAAATAAAAAGCGTAGTATGGTTTACATATCTAACCTTAACTATTATCACAGCCGTATTTCCATTGTTTCTTGTATTGAGCACCATGTAGCACCATGCAAGTATGAAAACAAATGTAAACAGTAGATGTGATTTTTATAAATATGAAAACTGAGCAGTTTTATATATTATATACATTTTGTTGTAAATAACAACCGAGTTATGAAATAAAGAATCTTCTAATGTATTGACATGTTACAGTTGACGTATTTTAATGCTTGACATGCAGTTGACGCGAAAATTGACAAAATGTCAATATCTCAACAATTATTTCAAAATTCTCATGTGACCTTCAATTTTAAGAACTTAATTAAATTCTTAAAACTGGAGGAAAAATTAACAAATGTAAAACTAGCACTAAAAACGGCACGACAGACACAACACACAAAAATAGTTCACACTATAGCGCCACACAACACACTATCGAATCTTCTAACCGAATAAATTAATAAGAATCCGTTTTTAAATTAAACCGATTTTATATCGAGTATAACTGACCCATTTTATGAGATAATAATATGGAAAATCTCCAGTATTATTGAGGGTATTTCGTAAAATAGTGGTGACGGTGACCAGTAAACAAGTACCTGTTATAATTTCAAATTGGGCTAGGTCCGATATGTCGAGAAATTAATTTGTAGTAAAAAAAGAACAAAATTTCCACTACACATTAAAAATAAGTAATACTATAAAAATTGCTTAAAAGCTGAAAATGTTCTCAAGTATAACGAAAAAATGCTTCCATAATCGATTCTTCCAACAAGTCCTAAATTCATATTCCTAAAAATAACAAACTTGCATCTCGTAAGGATTTGCGGCTAATAATACTACTTACCTTGTCCAAAATCTTTGAGATTGCCATTTGTATGTAACTGTGTAGCTACCTATATAAATTTATTACATTTCCATAAAGATTCTTGTGAGCGTTAACCTGAGAAAGTTATTAAATGCCATGTCTAAGCAGATGGTACAAACGTTTATTATTATAGTTGCTTCTAATGAAGTCCGTCAGGCAAATCTATTTATAAACATACACATTAATTATGAATTT
>WYDF02307695.1:0-15188 GCA_009867245.2 Adranes taylori | reverse complement strand
AAATCAGATCAAATCAGATCAAATCAGATCAAATCAGATCAAATCAGATCAAATCAGATCAAATCAGATCAAATCACCTTTTGTTTTATGCAAAATGCAACAAAACGTAGAACTTCCAGTATATGAAAATGGGGTAGCGATCACGCCCGCGAATTTTTTTCAGAAAAAATTCAGTTTTTAAATGAGGGGGCTGAAGTGTGGCGGTCCGATGTCTCTCTCTTGTAAAGAGCGCGTCGTTGCAACATGCAAATTTTAAGAATACTTTTCAATATATCTTAGAAACTATAAAATTTGTACATTCCAATAAACTTTATTTTATGCACCACCTAAAACCCCTTCAATCTTATTTGAAAGAGTTTCTAAATCACAAATTAAACTATATACAGGGTGTTTTTCTTTTGAAAATTTTGCGGGCCATTTTCTTGAAAAGTTTCGCATAATTTTTTTTTAAATTTCTTGTACCGAAATATATTTCAATATTTAAGAGACTAAAGTTAGGAAAATGAAACTTAATGAGCTTATGTAGGACTAAGGGACCTCAATTGTGCCAATATGAACAACTGAATATACTGAACCAGTTTTGAGCAATAACAATTTTTTCAAAAAATTTTTAGTAACACCCGGTGTATTTTTATACAGTTGATAGACGTTGTAATTCTGTTTAAAATAATATAACACATGTGGAGTCTAACTCTTATCATTTCAAAGTTATGACCCTTAGTAAATTAAATTATTTCAATTTGTCACCATGGCAAAACACATGTAAGTAAGTGGACAGATGTAATATTCCCACGCAGTTCAATTTCTAAGCAAAAGCGAATCTTATATCCATGTACATTTGACGACATCGGTTTATATATTCCATTTATATATTTTTTTTAAACAAAAGAACGAATGTGTATAAGAATTTATGTATATAATACGGCCAGCCACGTGGTTTAGCTCCGCCCCAATATAAAACGAACTAGATTTAAAATAAATGTAGCTAAGTAAATTCTTAAATAGTTAACAGATACTGTCAGGCGCAGTATAAACAATTAATTGCCAAGTATGTACTTGTGCCGTACAATTTTATTTTCCTTAAAAAGCAAGATGTCCCCACTATGTTTTCCTTCAATATGCTATTATCAGTAGTGGGTTCACATAGGAATTTTGGGAAGTAGTAGGCGACCTCCGATTCTACCAACACTTCCACCCTTCTCAACCATAAAAAATGTAATATTATTTAACGTTAGATGTCACTAGATTTTGTTACTAGATTTAAAATGAAAAGAAACTAGATTTGTAATTAGATAGTACCAGGGTCATTGTAAAATAATATACAGGGGCAATAATAATTACTAATAGTATTTAACGCTAGTTTTCACTAGATTTTGTAACTAGATTTTAAATGAAAAGTAACTTAAGTTGCAAGTATATATTACCACGTGAATTACAGTATTACTGTTGGTAAAGGAAACAACATTGTAATTGTAAGTAAATTAGAATAATAAGAAGAGATAAGGAAAACAAGGGAGAAGATGAATTTAGATATATTGAAATCTGGTAGTGGGAGCAATTTAAACAGGAGTGTGGATAATTTGGACAAAGTAGGAAGTGAACTAAAAACAAAAATAGAGGAGCTTGAGGGTGAAGAGGATGCATGGAGGAAGGAGAGCATAGAGTTTCAAAAAGAATTTTTTGGGTTAAGAGAGATCAGGATGGAGTTGAAAGAAATGAAGGAGATAAAAGAGGAAGTTAATAAAATAAAAATAGATAATGTGGGTATAAGGATGGACATGAAGGAGAGTACTAGTAAATGGAGTACGGAAAATGAAAAATTGAAAAAGAAAATCGTGCACGCAGAAGGATGAGGTTAAAGAGGGAGAAAAACTGGAATATAGTGATTTATGAAATATCAGAGGAGACAAAGAACAGAGAAGGTATATATAAAGAAGTTTTTGACGAAATGGAGTGAAGGCGAGAATTAATGAGGCGTTTAGAATTTGAAAAGAGAAGGATTCCACCATACATTACCTTTTTAATGTATGGTGGATGACCTAACTGAGGAGGAACAATGCGTAAAGAGATAGTGAAGATGGCAGAAGAAGAAAGGGAAGAGAGAGAATAACAATGGGAGGTATTAAAAGGTGTGGGTGAGGAGGTTTTCGAGATGGGAGGAGAGGAGAAGAATATTGGTTCAAGTGGGTGGAAGTGGTACTGAATGGGCGATATGGTAGAATATAAGTGCCAGGAGAATGAACAGGTCGGAAAAGTAAATGGTAGTCAAGAAGGACGGGGAGTATAGGAGGAGAATATGGTAGTAGGGGAGAGTAGAGAATGGTACAATGAAAAGCGGAGAAAAGTAAGAGACAGACAAGTAGTCAACAGGGAGCGAATGAGGTAGAAAGAAGTTGTGACATAAGAGGAGAAGAAAAGTGGAAGAAGGGTGGAGTGGAAATACGGAAGGGGGAGCAGAAAGCATTTTGTGGGGAAAATAAAAGGAATGTTAAGAGGATAGGAGGTATTGGGATAGAATATGGGGTGGAGAAAAAGATAGAAGGGGCGTTAGGGAGAATAGGTGCTATAAGAGGGGTATGTTGGAATATAGCGGGGCTAGGAAGTAGATTGGGAAGGCGGGATTTTTATGAATATTTAGAGGGGTTTTATATAATTGGATTGTTGGAAACATGGGTTATGGACAGAACGGCAGGAGGGGGTGTAAAAAGACTTTCCCGAAGAGGGATGTGATTTTGAGGGAGCGTGTGAGAGAATAATTTAGGTGGGAGGCAAAGATGAGTTTGAATGCAAATGAAAGTTTGGATTTATGAGAATTGGTGAGAGAGTGGAATCCGATTATTTTCCGATGGAGACGGTTTGGAAAATAGGAAAGAGAAAAATAGAAGAATGGAACGGTAGTGAAAAGGGGGTGTATGAGAAGCTGGAGGGGGATCACTGCAACCCTGACAACCTGGTAGTATGCCGACGTGCTCAGATTTTACAAAACTTGCTTGCTCATGAAGTCATAGATTTTTGGTGCTATAGAGATCTTGTAGAATGTCAACATTTCGATCGCGATTTTTTTTGGCTTCTAGCAGGGAGTATCCTGATAGGAGGAGGAAATTTACTATTTCCCTAATCTTCAGAAAACATGTGAGCGGTCAGATATAAAAAAAGAATGGCTTTTGTACTCCCCGTCTACGGGAAATGTATATTGCTTCATATGTGTGCTCCTTTTAATACAAAGCCAAAGTCAAAGAAAGACAAAATTAAATTCAATTTTCAACAGGATTCTCTGATTGGACACATGTCTCCCAGCGTATGAAACTACACGAAAATAGCGCAACGCATCGGGCATGTGTACAATTACTAATTAGTAGAAAACACACATTACGTCACATTAACAGCTCAATAGAATTCCAATTCACCGTAGAACAAACATATTGAATGAAAGTTCTGTAATGAGTGGTATCTGTGGTGAAATTCTCTGCATCTCTGAGATTAGCTTTTCGTGTGGATACATAATTACTTGGTTCTCATCATAATGGTAATTACTTAAGAATTCTGGAATTTATTGCACAGAACGACCCATTTTTAAGTGCACATTTAACCAAATGTGGTACTAAGGGTAGAAGAAAAAAGTCCTACATATCTTCTACAATTCACTGAAATAATTGGAAATAAGGTTCTACATATTTACTAATATTAAGCCACTGGAAGAGGCCTTGCCATGGGGTATATGAAGTTCTACATGTTTCAATAAAAATGTTCCAAATTTTTCGAATGTGTGTAAAAGGATCATCTATTATTTCCTCTTTTCTTGTTTCCTTATCATCGATTCTAAGACAATTTAGCAGGAACAAAAATCGGTCACAATTCATAAACGATCTATAAAACGAGCCGGAATTAGTTTTATCATACATATGCCTTGCTGACAAGTGGTTATCTGTTTTTGCCGCAGATAAGATTAAAACACCAACCAAAGCCTTCAGGTCGTCCTTTGGAGAGACATTCTGGTTGCCGCTATATTTTTGGGCCTGTTTAACAATTTCTACATTTGTATGTTTTAGTATAATATGAAATATATTAGCAGAAAAAAGATAAACAAAATATTCATCCAGTTTAGAACTATTTTCTGCAGACCTTTTAGGATCAGATAAAATGTATAATTCCTAGCCGCCGTTCTTTTACATTTTTCTGTTAACCATTTATGACCATTCTTGTCAATTAGGTTTTTGTTTCTGAAGTTTATTACATATCTTGAACGTGCTTGTATTTGTGACAAAGAGATATTATCTTCATCTAAATTAGACTCCGGTTCTTCTTCAGATTCGACGGGCCAGATCCCCGCTGTATGTGACAAATAGCCGAATTATTATCCCTATCAAAATCACTATCGAAGTCAGATAATTCAACTTCTAAATTATCTTCCTCCCAATCACTACCACTGCCTTCAAATGGCTCTGGATCATTCTCTTCCACATTCATGATACATGCCGCTATCTCCTCTAGTTGTTATCGGCCACATTTGAACTGACCACCAGTCCAAATGGCCTCTATCTCCTCAAGTTGAAAACATATGATTTGACATCCTAATAAGAAATCACTTATATAGTATATATTTATATTCATATATAGAGATGAAAAATATATAGAAATATGTTAACTTCAACTGCGTTTCTTGATACACTAACGTAAACACGGGTCTATCATAAAATTTACGAAGCTGTCACTTAAAAATTACTTTAGAGTAAGAAATAAGAACTACCATATTACACACTGTCTAGCTAAATACTAACACGTATTCTAGGGTTAAATAACTGACACGTATTCTAGGGTTAATTTTAAAGCTGCATTGGAGCAATTTCTTGCTTCGAGCTTATATAAGCTTTGTACAGTTTTATCTCTGCTCGACTCATAGCTGGGAAGTTATGCTCGAACAAGTTCAAGTCTCGGAATTTGTCTTAAAAAGAGTTAGCGATACAAGACGGAGCGCTATGGTGTATGCAACTAAGGCTCTGTCTAAATGTTATAACAGCTTCCAGAATCCTTTGCAGTTCATGACTGACAAAATTTATCAGAAGGCAGAGACAGTGCCCGACGCCAAATGTCAATTAAATCATCTATCAAAGAAAGGAAATATCTTTTTCCCAGGCTTCTGGTATGTAATTCTTGGCCGCATAAATGCAGTACGTATAAGCCTTCATAAAGAAACGATTATACTCCGAGTAGCCGTTAATCTTTTAAAATCTCTCCTAGATAATTTTAAAATACAACGTGAAATGTTTCACGATTATGAAAGTGAAAGTACCAAAACAGAGGGCACAGATAAACTAACGGCAACAAGAAGAGTAATATTAAAAGCTGCAATCGAAGACAAGAACCCAACATAAGGGGCAAGAGCAAGTGTCCCAGGTATGATCAATGTTAAAGTAGCAAGAGCTATAAGATATGGCATATTAGTCTTTTTACACAAATTTTCCAGTATCACCTCCTCATAAATAAAGTAACCATGTAGATAGCATGGATAATTAAAGAGAGTCAAGATAATTAAAGATAGGTGAAATGTTTCACGACTATGAGGTGAAGGCAAATCAGAAGAAAGGCAATGTTGCAATATTCTGTTGAATTTAGGCATGTGCCCATCAGAAAAAGATGTCACGGCGAGGCAGACGCGGATGAAATTGTGCTTCAGGGAAGTGAAAAGTTCAAGGTTGAAGCATACTTATCTATATTGAATCACTTATGTGCAGAATCTTCCCGTCGTATGAAGTCACATGAGAAAGCACAGGCGAATGAAATTGTGCGTCACAACCTTCCCGTCGTATGAAATGACATGAAAAAATAAAATTCAAAGAAATTGAGGATTTGGTTTATTAACCGAGTTTCCATCAAATGCAGACGCAGAAATAACAGCCGCTGCTCAAAAAAATCAGGAACATATCCAGATGAGGAGCCTAGTGATTGCAAATGTTTCTAGAGAACATACTTTCTCTTAATTAAAGTTATTAAAAAGTTATTATGGATTAACTATGAAACGAAAAAGGTTGAATGTCTAGTCTAGTGAAGAAATTTTGAGAGTTTACTGCAAATAAATTAAAGAAAGCAAATTTTGCTATATATGGAACAATATTGTGAGGTAAGTTACCAGTTCCAGGCTGAAGAGGACGACAAATCCTAAAGCCTCATGTAATAAAATTACCAACCTCCTAATGTACACAATCCCAACAGGGAGTAGAATTTTAGTTAGGATAAAAATCCCACACTGTTGGATGCAACGGCATCCTTCGCCTTTTGAAGGTTTCTCCACTTCCTACGTAAAACAAAAAAAGAGGTAAATTAAAAGGGTCGGGTCCCCGAGATTGCGATGGCCTAGGGGCCCACGAATTATTTAATCCGGTACTGAAGTCAACGAATCTTTAAAGAACTTGTGCCAATGTAAAAAGGACATGCATTGGACATAAGTTCTTAGTAGATATGTTTTAAAATTAAAACAAGTATAACAGTAAAAGAAATATTTATTGCAAAAGAACTTAGTTCTATTAAATCTTTCCAGAAAATTAATATATTGTGACATCTTCTTTACATCAGTTCTTTAAAAATAAAAGAAATTAAATAAAAGGTCTATAATTTTCGGAAGCAAATTATGTTTGAATTTATCTTTAATAATCTCCTACCGATATCTTTCTATCATCAATCATTTTAGCTAAGATTATTTCACTTGATAGATGTGCACATTTTATACTAATCGCAAAACTATTTTAGGTTTACAGGTACTATTTCCAGTGATATACAAACAACTTAATAAAAATCCAAGAGAAATATTTTAAAGAATAAGTTCTCAATCTCAATAGCCTCATTCTACCGTCCATTTCTGAACATAGGCTTCTCTCATTTCCCTCCATTTGTCTCTATTTTGCTCTTGTCATTTGTCAGTTCAATCGCACTGTTAATTTTAGGTCATTTGTCCAGCATATTGGTGGTCGTCCTCTTGTTCTTTTTCCCTAGTATGGTCTGCATTGAAGTAAAATATTTGTCCATCTCTCATCTTCCTGTCTTGCTACATGGCCGGCATAGTTCCATTTTAGTGTCGCTGCTGTTTCGATTACATCTTTGACTTTTGTTGTATTACGGATCCATACATTGTTTTTTTCTGTCTTTAAGAGATATACACAGCATCTCCCTTTCCATAGCTCTCTGGGTTATTGCTATTTTATTCATTGACAGTTTTGTTAGAGTCCATGTTTGGCATCCATATGTCAATACTGGGAGGATGCATTCATCAAATAGTCGTGCTTGGAGCTTCAGAGGTATTTTCTTGATTTTAAGCACATGTCCTATTTTCCCGAATGCCGCGCATTCTAGCCTTCTTCTACGATATATTTCGGCTGTCTGGTTCTCTCTTCCTAGCTTTATTTCATGCCCTAAATATATATAGCTATCAACGTTTTCAATATTGTAGTTTTTAATAGTTATTTGGGGGTCTGTATTGCACATCACTTTTGTTTCATTTAGATTCATTTGCAGTCCTATTTTATCTGCTGTTCAACTAGTTCTTTTAACATTTGGTGTAGTTCTTCTGAGTCTTCTGTGATAAGGACTATAGCGTCAACAAATCGTGGTTTAGTCAGTGGTTTAGTCTTTTGTCGTTTAGTCTTTTAACATTTGGTGTAGTTCTTCTGAGTCTTCTGTGATAAGGACTATAGCGTCAACAAATCGTGGTTTAGTCAGTGGTTTAGTCTTTTGTCGTTAATTAGTATACCCCTGTTTTGCATTTTACATGTTTAAAGGCTTCTTCGAGGGCTAAGTTGAATAATATGGGCGATATAGTGTCACCCTGTCTGATCCGTCTTTCGATGCAAATTTCATTCGTGTCCTGGTGTAGTTTGACCATATATGTCATTTTTGGTGCATTTTTAGGCTGTTTATTATTATCCAATGCTCTATGGAGTCAAATGTTTTATAGAAGGCAACGAAAGCAAAGCAAACATTAAGGTTATATTCTGTTTCTTTTTTAGCAAGTAGCCTCATCGTAAGGAGGTGGTCGCATATACTGTAGTCTTTCCTGAACGCGGCTTGTTCTAGAGGTTGGTATCCGTCTAATTTACTTGTGAGTCTGTTTGGTAGTATTCTTGTAAAAAGTTTGTAGATTTGGGATAGAAGACTGATGGACCTGTAATTTTCCAGATTTGTCCGATCTCCTGTTTTATACATCAGGACTACCATCGTCTGGTTTCATGATTCTGGTATTTTTCCTTATTTTAGTCATTCATTAAACAGTTCGCACAGTTTTTTGATAATTTCTTCCGTTCCCTCTTTTAACATTTCTGTGGTTATATCATCATTTCCTGGTGAATTGTTATTCTTCATAGTTTTCAATTCTAGCTTTGTCTCTTCTCCATCAATATCGGGTAGGTTCTTTGATCATATGTTAAGTACTTCCATTATTGGTGTATGACATTCTGGGTCTTCATTTTGCTGGGGGGTATACAGATTTTTATAGAAGTTTTCTGTAATTTCTAATGTTTTTGTCTGTCTTTTGTCTTTTCCCCGTCTTTGTCCTTCAAGTTGATAATTTGTTTTTACCCTCCGATTTTCTTAGACATTTTAGATTTTTATTTTGTTCAATTGCCTTTTCTATTTCGGCTTCGTGGTATTTTTGCAGGTCCTGTCTGATTAGTTGTCTTGTTTCTTTAGAGATTCTTCTAAATTCTTCTACTTGGTTTTCTCTGGACAACTTGTTTCTTAGTTTTATCTTATTTCTTGTTCTTTCGCTTAGTTTTTCTATTTTGGTATTTTCTCTTTTTGATACTCTGTGAGCAGCTTCTTTCAATGAGCTCGTTTTATTATAAACAAAACTCCTTACTATTTACTCTTTACTAGTTATTTAGTTTACAATGTTATTAAATAATGAAGGCGACGAAAACTGAAGGCCATTTTGAAGAAATACCTACTTATAATTTGCAAAGTCTAATATGGAAATACTACTACTTGGTTACTATGTTAGTTTGTAACTATGTGGATGTGATCCAATGGTGTAAAAGCACAAAAACATGTCCATTATTGAATGTTTTTCCATGAAGTGGAGAAAATGTGTATAATTTTGGTTTTGGCAATCATTGATGATGGCAAGAAGTTCTGGTGATTGTAGTTTATTTTTTTAAGAATTTTCAAAGTTTAAGCGCATAGCGCCTAAGGACTGCGGATCCTTTCTTGATTAAAAAGTGGTATTAACAAGTAGAGATTATGTTTAAGAAAAAAAAAAAAGATTTATCCCTCTGATGCACATCTTGTATACAATTTCGATAATATTGGTTTTTCAAACAATCCTAAGGACGTGAAACTAATTGCCCCCAAAGGACGAAAACGTATCTCAAAAAAACATCGGTGGTTCTGAGAAGAAAAATACGATTGTCCTTGCGTGCGGAAATGCAAATGGTGTAAAGTTGCTCCCTTTCAAAATAATTAGAGGACAATTTGTATGGAGAAACTGGATTCCGGATGATAATTACCCTGGTACTATCTATACCGCCCATAATAAGAGCTGGATGAATTGTTCCTTAAATGGCTTATTGGCTTGTTGTTGCCATTCGTAAAACCATTTGAAAAAAGAGGAAGGCGAAAAGTAATTCTCATATAATGGTGTAAGGATCCATACAAGTTAGGAACTTTTTAAAGCAGCAGTTGATAATGGTGTCTAATACTGAAGATGTCAGACCGGAACAATCCAATAATGTTACTGAAATAGAAGGTATATCAGTTTCAATTATTGTTATTGCAATTCTGTCTCAATAATGAACTAGAATCTGATAATACTATGTAATATTTTTTAATGAGTCCCATGGATGGTGTTCCTGATACTGAAAATGCAATACTTGAACACCAATTTTCGGAATCACAACCAGATACTTACAAGGACAGTAGTGAATCATATTGTCCATCACAAGAATCGGAATCTGAAGATGAAAATATATCCAGGTATATTAATAACAGACCCATCACAAGTCGAGCAGGAACTTCATCGAGTTCGGGGCCAATCAGAAGAAATTGTGAGAACTCGAAAACGCAAAAATGAGAATACATGGAAGAGAAATATTATTAAACAAAAACGAAACAACGGTTAACAGTATGTCAGTTATTCTGGAAAAACAGTACCACCGAAACATTTTACTTCTATTTTATGTACGTGCAAAAGAAGTGTAGTGATCTTGTTTCTACAAGAGTGTAAGGAATTATTCACTCTAAATTCTATACCATGGACTGGAATACACAAAACTGCATGACTATATGTACTTGTGAAAACAAGTTTGCCTATGACACAAAAAACAACGCGTCATTAGAGAAACTTCGAACAACACACTTGAAGTTCCTTTTTCGTTGAGAATAAGGTTCATAAGTCCTTTTATCTTAAAGTTCTCCAAATATCTAATAAAAGGTTAGATTATGCTCTTACAAAACAGATAGAGCAGAAACAAATATGCCCATACCAGATCAGAGAGGTAAACAAGTGTCTGGGAATAAAATCGCAGACGATCACAAGGAATTTGTAAAGCAAGACATTGAGAGTATTCCTCGTTATGTGAGCCACTATGGTGAAAGATCGTCTAACCGCCAATATCTAGAAGCAAAATCTCCAAAAACTTTATTCATCTGATGTTGAAAAATGTAGAACAGCTGGAAAAGAGCCTATTAAAAACAGTTACCACAGAACCATTTTCAACACCTACAATTTACATTCCAAAGAAGGACACACGAATAGACATTCAAAATGAAGAAGATATGAAAAATGTCTACTGATCAAATCAAAGCAAAAGGAACATCATGCGTTAGCTGAAAGAGCCAGCTGATTTATACAAAGACAAAGTGTTGAGTGATCACTCCTCATGCTTGATCACATTGGACTGACAGGGTACTCTTCCAACACCCTTCATACAAATAGGATCAGTTTATGATATCAGACAGTTTCGCACTTTGAACTTTGCTACTCATCTCTATTTACCTGATAGTGGAAAGATTAACATGAACATGTGGTATGAAATAACCACATGCAGGAGGGTCCCAAGAAATTATATCATGTGTTTACTACAACAGCTTGTATAAAATTCCCGACAATGTAACATCGGTCTATACATTCAGTGATTCTTGTACGTGATAAACCCGTAATTGGAACCTGTTTTTCTATATTATTTAAATAGTTAATATTGTTGAACACATATCAGAGATTCCTGTTTGTTATCTTATTAGAGGTCATTCTTTTCTGCGTAACGATTTTTCAGATACTTCAGTAATTGTAGGAAGAGGAAACCACTCATTGTGATAAATATGATTGGGAAGTTCGCTAATTTTACAGGGTTAGAAAACATAATGGACAAAAAAGGCCAAAGTGCTAACGGGAATCGTATCCTAATTTTTAAAATGAGAAAAATAAAATTTTGTGAAGGTGATACTAGAATCTGTTTCAATGACGACTACTCGGAAGATTACGACGTTTTAGACTTAGACAAATGAGGAAATAGAGATCTATTTTTAAATACTCTAAAGTATTATACCCCGACAGAAAATACATGTACTAATCCACTCACTCACCAAACAACGCAGAACTTAAAAAAAATGGTACACTATGTGCTACCCTGCCACCATCGGTTTTATTTAAACTTACTACACCCTAGTAGGAGAAACAATGCAGCTGAAAATAAAGAGGAGGATGTGCTCCCAAATGTAGAACGTACTAAATGTGAATAATTTGTCATTGCCAATTATTAGTAAAGTTATATAAAAGCTCAAATAAAAGCTCTTTTGTTTAGTTTCTGTAATACCATTTATAATTTTTTAATAAATGCGGAAGTGATCCAAGTTTATAAAAGTATCATTTTACTTGTTCAATATTGGATGGGTTCTAGTAAAGATTAAGTTAAGTTAGTACCTATCATAATTTAACATATTGTAACAAAAATATATTAGCCTTAATTTTAATGATCATGAAAACATGTTTCGCTCAGTATCTCAATAATAACAAAATGTTACTTGGACCACTCCTGTTCTTAACTAGCCATCTTAATAATTGCTATATCCTCACGAATGTATATGTTATCTAATTTTTTCCTTAATGTACGAGTTGTAATGGTCAAGTTTAAAACCAGGTTATGCATAATAGTCATATTTTATTACTGACTGAACTGCGCCATTTAATTTCTTTACATATACTTATAAGTACATCTTGTTAATTGTTTCTTATGAAATAAAGTCCTTTTGTATTTTATTTACTACAGTAGTTAAATGACTAGGAATTTTTTGTTGTAATAAATCTTACACTATTGATGGAAATAACTTTGGGATTTGTTTAAGTCTGGTGTTCCTGTTATTTCCTGGTGTTCCTGTTCAAGGTTCGGTTTATGAAAAATGTTTGTGCATAAATGTATGTATGTAGTCCTGTGTTCCTAAATATTTCTCCAAAAATATTCAATTTTAATGCAACAACGCTCCAATAATAATACACTTTTTTCAAGGTCATATTAATATAATCGTCCGCTGTAAACCAATCAACGTCACATTCTATTAAAGATGTTACAGGGGAGTGAGTCCATTAGATTCAGATTACAGGTAACTCCTGTTGATTGCGCAGGATTGGAGAGTTGTTGCTGCGGAAGATTTAAAAACAGTCATTTTGAAGTATGACAGAAGCGTTTTATTGTTAAATAAACATTATTAATATAAAAATGAATGTTTTTTTCGAGTTGCAAGAAAGAATCTAGTGCTTCTTTCTGGCTCAATCTAATCCGTCGCAAGCTTGTTTTACAACACTTATTCCCTAATAATCGTTGTCGTTTTCTTCTAACAAGACTACGCATAGATTGTGAAAAGAAAGGGCCTCTTCGATGATTTTGACAGTTATATTTTGTACAGGAATAGGTTCTAAGACGCAATTTTCTTGGAATATAGTATGGCAGTCCACTTCCTGCAACACTTCATTGATTAAAGGCACTCCGTGTGGTTTTAACGAAGTTTGAACATCATCTACATCAACACCTTCCATGCATCCGCAAGTGACTAAAATACTAACATTTTCAAAGATATATTGAATATTATTGTTATAATTGATGTTAATTTCTCTAAACAACCATTCATACACAACTTATAGGTAACTTCATTCCACGCTTCGTCGGTGTTTCTCATAGCTATCATAATATTAAATTATTTCCACCAAATTTGCAAAGCATCTTTATCACTTCTATCGGGTTCTTCAATGAGTTGGCGCATTGTCGTCCTTAAGTAATTGGCCTTGAATACTGCTATTGCGCATTGATCCATGGGCTGCAAGACGGAAGTAGCATTTGAAGGCAACAAATACTACTTCAACTGGAAAATCAGTGTACAGAGTTTCAAGTTCTACAAAATGTACCGGAGCATTGTCCAATACTAAAAGAGTTCAAGGTTGAACTCCAATATATTTGCAAAATATTTCATTGCTGGCCAGAAACCAGTCCATAAATATATAGTTAGTGTCATCCAAGCCTTATGCTTACTTCCCCAATAAGCTGGTAAATAGTTTTTAGAATAATCTTTCACGACACGTTGTGTTTCTGATTGATAATCTAACAATGGTTTCAATTTGAGGTCTCCAGATGCATTTTCGCCGATAAAAAGAATTAAACGATCCTCGACTGCTTTAAATCCAGAAGCAGTCGTCTCTTCTACGAAAATAAACGTAATTGTTGGCATTCGCTTCCAATAACGGCCCGTCTCGTCTACATTAAAAATAAAATTTGGTGGATAATTACCCCTTTTCACATTTCCACGGAATTCTATGGGGTATTTTCCAGCTGCTTCCACGTCTGCACTAGCAAATTAGTCAATAATTCTAGAGCTATGCAAGTTTGATTGTTTTCTAAATCGATGAAACCAATCTTTGTTTGGTTTAGTAACTTCTTCTCCTCCATATCGAGATTTTAAGTGATTCCATTTGTTCATTATGATTTTGGTACTCACAGGCATGGAGTTTTGAAATTAGGTTTTTAATCCCTTCTCCATTACTGTCATCAAATCACTCAGATGTGGGAGTAAGGAGAACGGTAATAGGTTTTGGATGGAAGAGAAAGATAGAATCTGTAGAATATGTGGTACTAAAGAAGAATGATGGAATCATTTGGTAAAGGAATGTAAGGGAGTAGAATGAGAGATAGACCTTAGAGAAAAAATATAAAACTGGAGAATGTGTTTGGGAGCAAAGAAGTATGATTTGGAGGTTTTGAAGAGGATTCTGCACTAAGTTAAAGAAAGGGTGCGGGAAAGAGAGAAAGGAGGTATGAAAGGCATATAATCAGGCATATGGTGTACTTGGCTCTTGTGCGAATCCTGTTTCCTTTTCTGTGTTTTTAGATGTTTTATATTTTATTAGATGGTGAAGTAGAATTTTAATAAGAACATTGGTTTTGTTCTGTTTGTTATTGTTTTTATCGTTATTCTTTTTCTCTCGGGTTGATGGGTTTAGATTGCTAAAGCATTTTGTTGAGTTGAACGTTCATTTTGTTTCTAAATACATTTAAAATTTCAAGTCGTTTATATCTAGGTAAAATATTTTTATATATACTGTGTGTCCCAAATACGATAATTCGCATCAAAGTTATATTTTTTTAAATGGATCGCCATATATATTATTACATAATTTTATACATCGCCAGTTTTTATTCAGATTTTATACAGCGCCGTATATATTATTACATAATTTTATACATCGCCTGAGGAAATAAAGATTTTGTTCGGGGAACTTTTCTTGTAAATTACGTTGTTACCATAAGTAAATTTATTCTACAATTAGTATAAATATTTTACTGTTCGAAAATGTATAGAAATTTATATGTATGTAATACTAGAGTGTATAAACCTCTACTAAGTTTTTTGTTTAAACAGTTTTGATACTTTTTACAAAATTGGAATTAAATAGCTTTTAATTTTCAATTTTTCAAACGCAATTTTCTGTTCTATTTTATACAGGACCACCTGTAGGTTTGTATACTATTAGGTAAAAAACAAAAATATAGAAATTATTAATATAACATATGAATATACCTAGATCTAATAGTTTTGAATAAATACGAGTTTAACATAAAATAATGAAAATTTCATCCACCAAACGCGTTCCGTTGCACAGTTTTGGTTGGTTTATGTTTCGAAGCATGATTACTACGGAGCCAACCTTTAGTCGTAAATTG
>WYDF02307684.1:0-15189 GCA_009867245.2 Adranes taylori | reverse complement strand
ATATGTATGTGTATAAGCAATAACGGGGTAATATAATTTGATTCATTGATCTTAATATTAATAACTTCATATATTTGACTCTATTCGCGATTTTAAATGACTGACAATGTATAGATACTATTTATAATCCAAAATCTGTTAGGACGATATCATTACCATCCTGCATTATTAAAATTGCAAGTAAAAAGTAGTAGCGAACTAGTGATAATTTGATGTCTGTTAATAATTGTTCTTCTGATTGGAACTTGGCTTCAAACTTCTTCAGTAAGTTGATACAATTAAATGTTTGAAATATGTATGGCTAGCGAATACTAGATTGTTACTGAGTACAAGGACGTAGTTAATGTCGTGGCATAAATTGTTGAAGATATGATGTGATTTGTAATGAAGATGGAATTGTTGCGTGTGAAGGTTTTACTCGCTGTCGCCGAAGTAATAACGGAACAAGCAGTTGTGATTATCCTCAAGTGTCACCGTGTACAACCATGACTTGCCTGAAAGGGGTGGCAATGGTACAATACGGGAAGGAATAGGTGCATCTACTAGCATGAGTGATGTACGCAGGCAGCGCAACTTGATTGTACTCTCTGATGTCCTGTCTCTGTCATCTCCGTTGGCTTGATTCGCTTGTCGGTTGGCCTCTCTCTTCTTCTGACGTGGACCCCCTCGTTTTCTCATTGTCAAAATAATGACAAGGAATGGTTATGAAATATTTATACGAGTGATTGTAATGAGTGAGAAGATGATGACAAGATAACAAAAGATTCAGCAAAAAATAATAGTGTAATAAATATGTATATTTGATCTGATGTTCGTAGAATTTACTATTGACGTGGTTTATTTTAATTTAGATTTAATAAAATAAAATAAGCGAATTGCTGTTGGCGCTTACTTGAGCAAATCAGATTGAAGACCGAGATTTTCGCTCCTCACGGTTCAAGAAAATAAACCTAGTAATTCAAACAGAATTATGTTAGCCAAAATGTGCGAAATGCTAACTCGAAAATGACTCACAATACCCAAAATACGTCTGGTGAATGCTGTATAGAGTGGGTCCATTTATAGGCAATTATCTGGCAAGAATACACTTCTGGCCTATCGGCTGGACAGTGGCATTTTCCGTAGCTCGCCAGCTCGCTGGGTGTGGTTCGAAGGAAACATCTGCTAAAAAATTTTAGAAAGTTTAAAACTTCAACCTATAGAAAAGCATCTTCGATTCGTTGGAAATTTTAAGCATCAGACTTGCGTTGCCTTGATATCGAAAATCACCTAGAACATAATTTGCTCCACTCATCAGAATAAAGCGCAGCAAAGAACTGTTAAGGAGCTACTCGCTTCAAATGTAGAAATGACCAATGGGAAAAGGCTATTAATCGGTCGCAAACACAAAGGATGAAAGTCATAACGGTTTATTGAAAATAGGTGGGGGAAATCATAAACTTTTCGATTAAATTCATAATAATAAATTTCGCAAAAATCAGATACGGAAATATAACTTGTCGGTGTAATGCATATACACACATAACTAGAACAAAGCTACCGATACTTCTCGGTATTTCGTATAGCAGCGGCGGCATAAGAACACATAAACTCTGTCGTTTGACATTTTCTCCCGCATATGGTCGGCATCATTTCTGTATATTTCTTTCGTATTGAGCGGCGCGTTTGATATATTTATATAATTTTGCGCCATATTATCTTCTCAACGGATTTAATTTTATTTATCAATTTATATTTATATTAGTTGTTAATTAATCGTTATTAAATTGATCTTTTAACTTGTTAAGTTAATTTATGTTGAATTAATTTTCCTGTAACACAACACCGTTGTAATCCATCAGCATTGCCTTCTTTTTCGACTGCAAACGACGTGGTTTTTTAGGCTCATTTGGTGTACGCCATTCACTCGCTTGATGCCTGTATTTCGTGTCATTCTCAGAAATACACGTCCCTTCTCCATTAATTATCCGTTTCATAAATGTTGTGTCGACTTCAACCAAGAAAATCATGCCTTTCACAACATCAACCTGATCCCTTTTTTGCATGAAATTCTTGTCTTTCGGCACCAGCTTTACAGCGACGCGTCTGGACCTCAAATCATTAAGCAAAATGTCTTGAACGGTTCCATAAACGATGTCCAAGGTCTTTGCCAGCTCTCTAATGGTCTAATTGCGATATTCGATCATCATTTCTTTGATTTTATTAATGTATTCGTCGATTTTCGGTGTCGATCGCCTGCCATTGTATTCGTCATCCTCGCCGAACTCACGAACACTTCTGAAGCGTTCTAGTAATTTCAAGGTCTGCGCACGGTCGAATCCGTTTTTAAAGCAAAATTTAATAGAAACTCGTTGATGTAAAGACGATTCCATTTTTAAAATCGTAAAAAATCGAAACCACGCACGGAGCCAGATATACTTAAAACGACGTAACCTTTACAAATGTCAAACTATGACATTGAACTTTGGTGGCAATGTTAATAACAGATGTGGAAACCTATCAAAAACATAAGAATTCAAATCGAGTGACTGAGAGCACCATACGATGATCGTTCCTGAAACTTTTTGATCAAGATGGTATTTAAAAAAAAGTGTTAAAACTACAAAGCTTGATAAATCTATAATAAATTTTTCAAAAAACAAAATCAAAATATTATGTCGTGAAAATAGGTGCAAAATTGGGGACACCACAAATTTTCGAATTGAGTGAGCGCTTTTAGCTCTATGGAACTATAGCACAACTTCACCCATATTAAGAAATGCATGGAAAGCTTAATGCAATTATTATACTAGTGGAAGAATATTTTTTTCGCTATGTAAAAATTACAAACCTCCTAGATTAATAAAAAGGATTGTTGTTTAAAAATACATAATGTAATAAAAAATGCAAGGAAGTAGATATTCATTCGGTGTTTCATCCTTTTCTTTCCACATCCCATTCAGACCTCTAACTAATATTTTAATCCGGAGTCATTTAAACAATCCCATACTTCAACAGCTAACCTGACAGGCCGTGGCGCTTTCCTTTTTTCATATTTTTTATATCCTCTTTAACTTCTTCTACACTTATATCATCTTCCTCACCTTCATCTATACTCATCTGGTTAGTATCCTATTCCATTCCATAAATATTTTCATTCTCTCCCTCACTCATTTCCCTCTTGCATTTTTGTTCCAATTCTCTCAGTTTTATCATACATCTCACTCTTCCTTCCTCCCATAAACCTCTGTTTCTCAAATATTTTCACACTTCATTCTCCGTTTTTAAATTGTTAGTCATCTTTCTCCCTTTACCTCTCCAATCTTCTTTTCTTCATTCCCTTTTTAAAAATTTGTAAAAATCAGCAGGAACGTGGTTATAGGCAAATGAAGAAAATGAAATTTTATGAAAATATGAAATTGTCAAGTTTTATATAAATTTAGAGAAATTTAAAAAATGCCATAAAATTGCAAAAACCTTGAAGAAAATTAATAAGATAATGAAAATTCTGATAGATTTCATAATTTTTGGAAAAAAATTAAAACACCCACTTTATTTGAGATGGTGCCAGTGTCGGTCTATGGCGGCCGTAATAAAACTACATGTTACAAATTTTGTTGTGAAATTGAAACGATGCCTTTGATAGTCTGTGTTTTAATATTTCAAAATTATTTGGAGGGCCCGAAATTGGGTCCGTTAAATAAGACATGTAAAAATTGTATAATTTTGAAGTGCATTTTTGTTCATTGTTTTTTCGACCATACGGAAAATTAGAAACTGCCGGTAAGTTGCATTGTTCGAAAGGTCATTTTATGCCATTTTCAAAAAGTTATGAACGACCATTTTACGATTTACAGTTATAGAATTTTTAGCAAGTTTTTAAAATTTTCATTTCACGGCAAAAAACATTGATTTTAGTATGATGTTTATGGGTATTTTGACCCCAATTCATTAAACATGGTAAGTGAAAAATGCTCATTAAAATTTAAATTTTCATTCAATTCGCATGATTTTACAACAAAAACAAACTAAAAGGTTCAACGAATCGATTCTTGTTCTTCTTTAGCCTTTATGCTTTCCACTGCTGGATGTAGACCTCCCCCATTGATCGCCACATCTCCCGGTCCTTTGTCTCTTGCTGCCATGTCGTGCCTGCCGTTCTTTTGAGATCGTTGGTCCATCTTTCCAATGGACGTTCCAATGGTCATTTCTTTGGCGATCGCCATTGCATAATGGTTTTGGTCCATCGATCGTCGATCATTCTGGCAATATGACCTGCCCAATTCAATTTTAGCTGTTCGTTTGCTGGCGGATCCATTCATTTGTCATTTTGTCTCGGAGTGAGATTCCTAGCATTGCCCTTTCCATTACCCTTTGTACCACTCTCAACTTATTCGCTGATGTTTTTGTTATCGTGAGAGTTTCGGCTCCGTATGTCAGCACTAGCAGCACCCACATGTCGAACACCTTCCTTTTCAAACTGTTGTTCATGTTGCTCTTGAATATATACCGCAGTTTGCCGAACGCTGCCCAACCGAGTCCGATTTTTCTTCTGATTTCGGCCGTTTGATTGTCAAGACCGAGCTTCATGTCATGCCCGAGGTACTTGTACGAGCTTATGATTTCGACTTCCTCATCTCCTATTTTGATAGCTCTGATGCCATAGATTTTCGTTATGATTTTCGTTTTCAGCATGTTCAGCTTCAAGCTAATTTTCTGCGATTCCTCGTTGAGCTGCATCTGCATCGTTTCTAACTGTTCTAGAGACGTTGATATCAGGACAATGTCATCGGTAAAAAATTGATTATTATCCACAACTACAACTACTGTTCGTCTACAGCCAAAATAAGTCGGCCATTTTTAAGCTATTTTTGTGTGTACATTCTATTCACAATAAGCCCGAATTAAGGCTTTTTACGACAATACTGTATCTAAAACAACGCAAAATTAAAAAGAGGACAATTTTCATGTTTAAATTATATAAATATTAGTAAAACGTAATTTTTTTTAGGAGTGATTTGACCCTTTACAGTTTAGTCCCCCGAACCCTTTAGAACTAGTTTTATTGCCTAAGTTTGATCGAAAACTAATATTGTACCATCGTATGTTTACAAAATCTATCCTTCTGATATACTTTCCACGTCAAGTAGAATATTATTGTATGATGCACAAACACCGCGAGCCACCATTTTTAGTGATTAGTGACCTGCTTTTTTTCAAACAAACATGTAAAAAACTGTATTTACAAATAGACGAAAGTGTAATGTATCCTCCATATCATATCTAAATTACACCGTAATATCTCTACAAAAAAATTTTTAAAAACTTGCAAAAAAATGTAGAACACAATAACTGTGAATCGTAGAATCGCCTTGCATAACATTTTGAAAAGGGTATAAATGAACATTTCCAACAATGCAACTTACTGGCACTCTCTAACTTTCCGTATGGTCGAAAAAAAATGCACAAAAATGCATTTCATAATTATACAATTTTCAATTATAGAAATAATGTTGAAATATTCAAACATAGCCTATTAAACGCATCGTTTCATTCTTAATTTTACAACATAAATTTGTAATGTGTAGCTTCAGCGTGGGCGTCAAACATAGACAGAGACTGCCACCATGTCAAATAAAGTCGGTTTTTATATTTTATTATTTTTTTTTTCTATTAAACTTATAAAATCTTTCGGAGTTTTCATTTTATTGATTTTCTTCAAATTTCTCTAAATTTATATAAAACCTGACAATTTTATACTTTCGTAAAATTTCATATTTTTTTCATTCACCTATAACTATGTCCTAGTACGTTTTTTCAAATCTTAAACAAATTTAGACATTTTCAACATCTATGAAATTCCTTCTACACCATGAGCAAACTATAATTTTCATGAAAAGATACAAAATAGCACCTTTCCGCATTTACATGTGTTAACGTGCTGCTCGCTTTTAAGGTTTTAATAATCGCTCTTCAAGGTTTCCACTCCTTAAAGGTTTTAACTTCTCTTATTTTCTTCTTCTTCCTCAGCCATATCTCGTCTACTTCATATGCACTTTATTTCTTCTTTTGTTTTATTACACTTTTTCTCTTTCCTGCGTAATTTTCTTTTGTCCTATCTAATACGTCTGTAAATAGTTCCTCATATCATCCATCTTATTTTTTCAAGTACCTTCACTAACCTTCGCTTTTATTTCTCATTCCAATCGTATCCATATTCTCTAATTTCTCCTCCTTCCTTATAGTAGATATTGAAAATATTAAAAGACAAACATTTTTCGAAAATCACTATATTCTACTCTAGGGGGCCCTAGTTGGTACCTATTTACATATTGTGCTGTAACGCTATTACATATTTTTGCTGTCAATATATTCGGTATTATTCTATCCGAATTTTCTGTAAATGGTATTTTGTTTTTGAAATGTGGTTTCACATTGTATTTAGGTATTTTATTTAATAACAAAAGTTCTTCTGACGTTCCATATTGCACTTAATGATTTAATAGTTCAAATTTATAAATATTATAAAATTTGTGACCCAAAGGCCAAAGTTGACAAAAAACTAGGTCGTAAAAATTTTAGTATTAATATAGTACGAACATCCTGTACATATGTTAAATTTTTGAGTTTTTTGAAAAAAAATACAATCAAAGGAATTGTAAATACAACATTGTTCAAATATTTTGCCTTTAATACTTTCTAGGATATAGCCATAAGTAGTTTTTTTTATTTTTAACATGGCAACGTCGCATCGTATTGAAAATGTTATAATGAGAAAATTCTCTAAATCATACATTTTTTCCGAAGCTTATATTTCTCATAACCTTTAAGTTTTGCAAATATCATTTATGCATACTCGTAATAGTTACTATATTAATATTTAATGCATCGCAACATAAAAATATTTCCTAATATCTAAGATATATATGCTTCTATTTTTTGAAAACTGTGTGGGAATTCGTTTACAGAAAGAAATGTTTTTAAATATTTCAAATAATATGAAAACATCCCATTATTTAACTAATATCATATTTTTTCAGCTGGTTATATACTCAACACAGGAATGACGTAAGAGAAGAAAAATTGAAGGAGCAGGAAAATCGATTACTACAAAAAAGTAAAATACCAGAAGTTGTCGTCGAAGAAGCATATTAATAAATAATACAAGACAACAAAAATAAAACCTTTTCCTCATGAACTTATAACATAATCAATAGTCTAGACCAGTGGAACACTCGTATTCCGGGAGCTTAGGAAAAGCGTTCCGCAAAAAGTTATAAGTTTTCGTTACTTGAAGAGGAAGAAATCATTACATTTTCATTTACTCTTAAAATAAAATTTAACGAAATAACAATTGACGATTTTTGTTCAAACTTTCGTTTAAACAAAACTATATTTTAAAATACATTTTCAAAAATATAAATTTACTACATAGAATATACGGAATTTAATATTCATCTTCTATAAATGTTCTTAATCAATTTTATCCTAAAGATACTTCCTACGTTGATTAAAAAAAATTGTAGAAGTACAACTTTAAAATTATGAGACTGGCAAATCGAGGACTGGTGCATCGATTAGGGGAATTTTATATTGAAAAGAAAATTTGTAGAAAGAAAATTTGTAGGTAGATACGTAATTTTTTTTTATCTAAAGTTGTACTTCTCATTCTTTATCTAAAGAAATGTGCACGACGGTGTTCCAAAAAACTCTTGCACAGTTGTAAGTATTCCGTGAATCATAAAAGGTTAAGAACCACTGATCACATGTACCGTTAATAGAATAAAGTTAAAAGCGTTATGCACAGTTTGTCCCTTTGAAACCTGCAACTTTTACCCAATTTAAAATAAAATTTAATGTTTGCTCGTTGTTCCATAGTGTTTTTATGCACCAATGTCTTAACTAGATACATTAGCACCTCGAGATTTTCGTTGTTGATATCCAGATAATACATCTACTATTTATTTAGAGACAGCGCTGCGGCGGCGCCCAAAAATAAAATTAGTCACTTTTTCAATGGGATAAACCTTGTATAGTAAATCATAAAATTGAATATATTTCTACTAATGTTAAGATTAAACACTATTTTATGATAGCGGATTAAAATTATTGACACATGATATTTTTATATATAAACCAGCGGTTCTCAACCTATACCGCTATTCCCGGTCCCCTAGGGGATCGCCAAGAAGTTTCGATGAGACCGCAAGAAATGAAAGCACATTTAATTCCATATCCAATACTTTTTTAAAACAGTGCAGTGCAAGATTTTGTGCCTTTGGAATATTGGCAATTGTTTTAATCCTTGCAACTTTTGTTAATAAACACATGTGTGTTTACAAATTTGATGTTTATTTCCTGTTAGCTGTTCGTCGACTTACCCGTATTTACTTTGTTGAACTCACAAGGAAAGTACTGAAGAGGGTTTTTATACTACGTGAAGAAATTTAACACCATTTGCAAGATGACAAAGCCAACATACTTGTAAAATTCACCGATATCCGTTTTCTTACATCTATGTCATTTTTAGTCGACATATTTGAATCTGTAAATTCTATAAATGTATCATAGTGCTCCGTTAGCACGAAAACTTGAGTGCTCAAAATGAAGCTTGAACTATGGTATGTAAAGCAGACGTTGATAGATAGATAGATAGATAGACGTTGAAGGGCTTAATCTCGATGATGATATCCTTAAGGCGATGAAACTGAAACAGCATATATCAGTTCTGAAAGAAGAAATTTCTCATTCTTTATCAGACACACGAGAATTCAAAAAATACCATCAATTTATTAATATCTCGTTTGTACTCCACATTAGTGATCTGCCTTCGGAAGAAAATATTATTCAAGAACAGTTTAGTGATTTCATAAATAAAGGGCATGGACAGATGTTTTTGGATTGAAATGGCACAATCCTATTCCGATATTACAAAGTGGACTTTAAAGATTGTTGATTCCATTCCCAACCATTGAAATGGATTGAAATGGATGGGATTCCATTCCCATCTCACATAAGAGTGTGAAACGGCTTTTTTTACACTTACTTACTTTACTTTGGTGGCGCTACAGTCAATTAAGAACCCGGACCTTGTCTATTACAGATTTTCGCCAGTCGTTACTCCGGGTAGCCAGCTGTTTCCAGTTTCAGGCTCCTAACATGCGAAGTCTTGAGTTAAGAACTTTTTTTAGTACCCGCTGATCTCCCATTCTCTGGACATGGCCTAGCCAACGTAGTCTTCTTGCCTTGATGTCTGACATGATCGATGGAGCATTATAGAGGTTTTCCACTTCTTTATTGGTTCTTATTTGCCACTCATTATTCTTGTGTACAGCATCAAACATCTTGCGAAGGACTTTCCTCTCCCAGGCGCACGGTAGGTTCTCCTCTTTTTTCCTGGCAGGTTTCAGAATTCAGGTTTCAGAACCATACAAGACCACTGGCCTGATAATGGTTTTTTTACACCAAAACTTTAAATTATTTTGAGGAAAGGGAAGACTTAAGTAGCTTCTGGAAGCTAAAGAAGCACCAGTTCCTGGCCGTTACTCATGCTTTGATTTCGTCGGCTACTTCATTGTAGTGTGTTAGGATGCATCGACCATTTCGTAACCTTTCGTAATCAGTGTTCCTAGTGTTTACCATATATTTTGTTTTCTCCTTGTTGACGTGTAGCCCCATTTTCTTAGCTTCATTCTCGAGGGTTTGTACATTCTCATTTAGGTGGCTGGTGTGTGTGGCTAACATAGCCACACACATTGTTTCAGCAAAGGCAAGCCTCTGGAATGTTCTATTAAATATTGTGCCTCCCGGTTTTGTTGGTAATTTCCTCATGACGGATTCCAAGGCAATGTTGAAACGAGTACCTGATAATGAGTTCCCCTGATAATGAGGACATTGACTCCAATTTGACTTTACTTCATACAAGCTGTCTCTGTTTTAGTGGTATACCAAGTTCCTGCATCGCGTGGTAGGGCAGCTGATGGGACAACTGTCGTAGGCGGCTTTAAAGGCGACATACAGCTGGTGGACCGTTACGTTGTATTCATATCACTTCTCCAAAATCTGCCTTAAAATAAACATCTGACCTGCGGTCGACCTTCCAGGTCTAAATCCACTTTGGTATTCACCAATAGAAGGTTCTGTGTAAGCCATTAATCTCCCGTTGAGGACTTTAGCAAAGTTCTCTTGTACCCTACGTTGCACAACGACATTCCTCTTTAGTCTCCGACATGCCTTTTTCATGTAGATGTACAATAACTGACATATTCAATTCCTCTGGCATTTCCTCTCTTGACCAAATATTTTTAATGAGGTTGTGCATTTCATCGGTAAGTTTTGCTCCTCCATACTTGAACATTTCTACCGGGAGTCGGTCTTCTCCTGCGGCGCGATGATTGGTCATTTCCTTTATGGCCTATTCTACCTCGTTTCGGGAGTACACTCTGACCCGTTCCCGTCCTTTCATCTTAACATGTTGAGTGTCTTGGATGTTTGTATTAGCATTTAGTAGCACACTAAAGTACCGTCGTTTAAAATAAGAATAAAAAAGTACCCTCCTCAGCTTTCCAGGACATCATCTAGATCCACAATTAGGTTAATCCCAGTGTCGCGGCACATAGTTGTGTGTGGTTGCCACCCTTTTTTCACTTCCTTAAGTCCTTTATAAAGTTTCCTCACATCTCTTTGGTTGTGGTAGTCACTTA
Organism: Adranes taylori; assembly: GCA_009867245.2. Lineage (NCBI taxonomy): Eukaryota > Metazoa > Arthropoda > Insecta > Coleoptera > Staphylinidae > Adranes > Adranes taylori. Next base: position 4,507 of record WYDF02307684.1, on the reverse strand, counting down.
GTTCTTTAAGCCTCTCTTTTTCAACCACGCGCTTTTTGTATCTGCACAAGGTCTCTACCGCTCTTCTTTTGCTGTTGTAAACTAGTCTGGTTGCTCTTGTGTCTCTCTGCAACATTTTCCTCCTAGCCATATTTCATTCGTTCACGCCTCTCACAACCATCCGTTCCTCCTAGTGTTGTTATTTTACACATGAGACTTCTTGTGACCTTTAACAATGTAGTCTGAAGGTCATTCCAATATTATTTAGGATGCTCATACTCAGGAGCGAGGTTGTTCTGGATTTCTTCTTCCATCTTTTGCTGAAATCTTAAGCGCAGGTCAGGGTCTTTGATAATGCCTTCGAGTTTAAAGTGCTTGATGCTTTCCATTCTGCTGTTCCTTGTCTGTACTGTATTGTTATTTGTCTGTGCTTGATCAAGACCATTTAGTGATCAGTACCTGTGTCGGGCCATCTACATGCCCTAACGTCCAAAATATCTGTGGACGTTAGGGCATGTCTTCTTTGAATCAGCCCATAATCTATTTGATTGGCTATTACTCTATCTGGTGATTACCATGTTGCCCTATGGATATATTTGTGTTGAAAGAGAGGGCTGCTGATTGAAATATCTTTCCCGATAGCAAAGTCGACAAGTTTGAGTCTATTATCGTTGCACTCTTTGTGGAGACTGTGGTTTCCAACACACGGCCTGAAGGCTTCTTCACGACCAACCTTGGCATTCATGTCACCTAGAATTAATGTGACGTCGTTCTCTGGTGTATTCCCATATGCACGTTTTAGATGGGCATAAAAGGTGTCTTTTTCGTCATCTTCAGAATCTTCGGTAGGTGCATGAGCACAAATAACGGTCATACCAAAAAATTTCATTTTGGGTCTAAGTGTGCTCAACCGTCCGTTGATGGGGTTAAAATTCAGTACTGCCAGTTTTGTTTTTCTTGTGGACTTTAAATCTTGTTCCGAGAACCTGTTTTTCTACATTACTTACTCTCGAAACAGAAAGAAAATATCGAAACTGCGCTGTGGGGATGTGACTTCATATTTCCTTCTTCATATTTAGAACGTACAATTTGCTTGAAATAATATTGAATTATAATTTAATTACTAGGCGGTTCGCGAGCCATCGAATTTTTTTATAAAGGGACCGAAACATAAGAAATTCTAAAAAAGGCTGAGAACCACTGATATAAACGATTTTGATTATTTCATTTTGTTTCAAACGTCAATATTGTATTAAATTGTTACTACATTTGTCGAATATCCGATTTATTAATTGCCTTTCCGATAAAATGGACTATATATTATAAAATAAGAAAATTTTATGTTGCAATGTACCGGGTTTGTCCGTAAAGTAATGTCAATGACACAAGAAAAATTTTTTTTATCAGATCGGTACAAATCATTTAAAGGATTCAAAGTACTGTCCTCCTGCGTCGATACATCGCCGCCAGCGAGATTTCCATGAATCGAAGGCGTCACGGTAGTCCAGAAAGTCCTTTAAAACCTTGTTGCAAGCCTCTTTCATATTGTCGACCGTCCCAAAATGTTGACCTTTCATGGGAGTTTTCAAGCGCGGGAACAAAAACAAATTTCGGGGAGCCAAGTCAGGACTGTATGGAGGCTGAGGAACCGTTGGCACACCTGCATTGACCAGCTAGCTAGTCACAACAAAGGATGTGTACGCTGGCGCATTGTCATGGTGAAGTCTCCAGTCCTTCGCGATGTTCGGGCTGGATGCATTGAACCCTGAGTCTCTTGAGAACTTCCACGTAGAATTTTCCGGTCCCGGATGTACCCTGTGGAACGTACTCATTGTGGAGAAGCCCTCTGATGTCGAAAACCACAATGAGTATGGTCTTGTCTTTTGATTTGCTTCTTCTGGCCTTCTTGGGGCGAGGGGATGCTGACGTGTGCCACTCGGCACTTTGCCTCTGGGTCGTACTCGAACACCCATGACTCATCTTCTGTGATCACGTTGTCTAAAAAGTGGGGTCTTCACACAGCTTCAAAAGCTCCGGTCCACGTTGCTTTTTGCAAAGCTTTTTGGTCGTCCCTATATGTTGCCAGCTGCGCTTACTTTGGGCCCAGCTACGCGCGCACTTTCCGCATCTATAAATTGTTCCTCACAATTTCGTGCGCGATAGTTTTTTTAATATGTAATGTCTCTACCACTAAACGAAAACTTAAACGACGTTCCGAGTTTAGAAGATCTCTCACACGGTTCACCGCTAACCTCCTCAAGGCCTTGTGCTACCGGTAGATTTATCGATTCAAAAGGCAATTTCTGTCAAAAGCTGTATTAATCATTGTAACAGTGTTCGCTGCAGTCTTGCCCAGTTTAACGAAAAATCCTAACTGAACTCTTCAGCTGCTTGGAGGTGACTAGCTGTACGTGCGCTCGTTCTATGACATTCCCTTCCACTCTTCCCCACCCTCCAGAACGCACTGTAACGTATAGCCTATTCCCGAAAAAATCACTGACATTACAATTCGGATAAACCCTGTACAATTGAAACAAGAACTGATCTTACGTATTATGATCAATTAGATGATGAATATTTACTTATAGAACATAAGGTTAGACTGTTACCGTAGTTTTAATAATCTGGTAATCATAAATTACCTGGTGAATCAATTATCTGATGGATGTTTTTATATCTACAAACAGCATTTGACAACATAGTGAGAGAGAAACTATGGACGAGGATGAGAAAAAAGTTGGAATGCCAGAGAGAATAATTGGAAAATGTGTAAAGAAATGGACAATGTCTAGGGGTGATGCTTGGGAAAGAGAAGATGTGGTCATTGGAATATGCGGATAATTTTGTGTGCATGGTGACGAGAGAAGAAATGAATGAAATAATTAAAGAGGTGAATAAGTATGTAAAGAAAAGAGGTTTACAGGTGAATGTGGAAAAAACTGAGGGTGATGGTGTATAAGAAGGGAGGTGAGAGGAAAAACAGACAAATTTGAAATAGGAGGAAATGTGATTAAAATTGCAATGGCAGTAAAAAAATCAAGAGTAGCAATGGAAAGGTTAAGATTTTCGTGGAAACAGCAATTTGGAGATTCGGTGAGAATGAGAATTACAATAATGGAAGTTTTTGTGCAAAGTATATTGTTATATAGAACGGAAGTATGGGGTAAAAAAAAAGAGCGGAGAATGAAAATGTGATGTGTGGAGTATTAAGGAGAATAATTGGAGTAGAAAAGTCAGTAGACTGAGATCAGTAGATTTTGTTCGAGAAAATGACTGTGTGGACGAAATGAAGTTGAGTTAAGGATGAATGATACTGAAATGCAAGAAAGAAAAGATTGAGGAACAGGAGATATAATAGGAACTATTTTCGTAAAATGAATGTGGAGGTAATGTCAGAGTATATGACAGAAAATGTAAGCATGGAAAAAAATGATTCGGTGATTTAGATCCGGGAATATGAAAAGGATAAACAGGTATTGGATGGATGAGAGTGAGAGGATTTGTAAGATATGTGGAAGGGATGAGGAAATGTGGGAACATTGGGTAATTGCATATACGGGAATGAATTGTAGCGAGAAAGAAAGGTGTTTTGCGACTAATATAAGAGTGTGTTTGGGAGGAGGAATAAAAGGTATAGAAATAATGGAAACATTATGGAAGAGAGAAAGAAGAAGGAGGTAATTAAGAGAAAGAAATAGAGTAAATGAGAAATTCCTTACTCCTTCTTGGGGAAGGAAATGTAGAAGCCATGGGGGGATCCTGGGATTATGTTTCTTTGTTTTTACATTCTAATTTTGATTTCGTATATTATTGTAGGGTTGTATTGTATAATTTCTGTTTTTGTAAAATTTGTTACAGTAAGAAAGAATATTATAAGTTTTATTATAAGTTATACCAATAAGGGTTTTTTTTATTGATACAATTAACCTTAAACCAGTATCGAATTCTAAACTCGATACTTTGTTAGGTGATGTAGTCAGTAACAGTTTCATTACAATAGTTCTAAGAAAATCTATAACTGGAATCGTTCCAGAGTTAAGAGTCGATTTTAATGAAAAAATTTAAAGTCTGAGTATTCCAAAAGGTCCATTTTAATTGAGACGAAGGTGTAAGAAAACGTTAATTCATTATTTAATTGACATGTTTCGGCATAACGATCATCGTTTCATCAAAAAGAAAAACGAACTGAAAGGTAAAATTTTAAATATTCCAACATTTCTAGCGCTTGGAAACATGTATTATATCCATAGTGCGAAAATAAACAACAAATAATTCACATCAACAACAAACCCATATGTTGTCTACATATCAACAACATATGTAGACACAATAATATTTGTTGCCGTACCAGGTGCGGCAAGTGCTAACATAGAAAGGAGAATAACAAAGTCGTATGCGAAACGCATAACACAATAAATTTTCAGACTTTCTCTAAGTCCCGACAATGCCAGATGTGACTTTGGCGAAACGTTGGCACACTGAAATGCCTACCATGCGAGATATAACCCTGAAGACAAACAACTACTCA
>WYDF02307673.1:0-15189 GCA_009867245.2 Adranes taylori | reverse complement strand
TATCCCGTACTGTTTGTCGACATAAACTTGATTCGCGAGAAATAACTGATTGAGGGTACTTCATAATCCATGCAAAATTGACCAATAGTCTCTTAGCCGGCGCCCCGTGATTCGGCAGTAACGAGTTAATTCGCAAAGACTTGGAAGTAAAGAAAATTTTGGGAATAATAAACACATTCAACAAAGTACGATAACCACACTAATCCACTCGTCAGAGAAGCAGATGACAGCTACAACTTTAAAGTGACGCAGAACCTGTGTTTTCAAATATTCTAGGTGGAATTTATTTTTAAGATGAAATTACTTCAAATTTTATTCGTCTTGTTTCTAAACTCGCTCAATTAGAAACAAGACTGCATTAGAGTTATTCCATTAAATATACTATTTTTTATCAATCGATTATTGGCTCTGTGAAAGCCGAGTAAGAACTCGTATGGTTTTTCAGTCTTTGCATCTTGTTTGAAACAAGTCAAAGGCATATGGTGAGCTAATAAAATTAAATCATATGATGAAACCCCATTTATCTGGCATTAATTAAACATGCAACTACGTGAAAGAAGGCCCAGATCTGTCATTATTAGCTTATTCACAAGTTTAGAAAATTTGATATCTGGGGCTGTTTAGTATTTATTTGACATATATAAAACATAGCCTTTTCCTATTTAAGTAGAAAAATAAATTATCAGTCACAAGTAACGATGTAAATATACCTCAATGAGATATCTTGAAACCTATCAGGTGAATACAGATTTGTAGCGCCAATAATTGTTGCAGTTAGTAGAAGTTAGTTACTATGAACAAATCCGCCAGCCGCAACCTTATTGCAATTCAATCTAAACGTAGTCTGTGACGTGACGCTACCATTTCTGGGGTCCATCATAAATAATTTGTGTGTTTGATTAGGATAACGCACCTGCCCACAAGTTTGCGTTTGCAATGGCCAAAATTAATGAATTGGGATTTGAATTAGTGCCTCATTCGCCCTATTTCCCAAATTTGGCTCCCAGCTAAATTATCATCTTTTTCCTAATTTGAAAAAAATTGCTCCCCCGGTAAGAGATTTTCGTCTGATTCCTAGGTAATTGCTGCTGTAAATAGCTATTCCGAGGACTTGAATTCATCAACCTACAACGAAGACTTTGCAAATTTGGAATATCGTTGGAATAAATGTGGTGAGCAAGCAGGAGACAGTATTGAAACATAAAATGTTTTTTGTCAAAAAAAAACTTGGGTTTTCTTTGTTGGGCCAAGTAGTTACCGGACAATCCTCTATAGTCCAGTTATAATGTGGAAGTCAACCTCAAGCGTGGCTTGGGACTTTTACAATGAACAAAAAAATGAAGCAAAAAATTTGCATAAACTTTTAATGGCAAATAAATTTTATATATAGAATTGGTAATATGTTGGAAAAACCCAATGCTGAATCAGTTTTATCCTAAATTAACGTGTGGTATCAAGGATTTAAAGAAAGCCGAAACATGTCTGAAAATTTGTCTCATTGCAGTCGCCCTTTAACATCTTCAACTAAAAAATATATCAACAATCCACGTAAAAAAAAACCAGGTTTGTTAGAGATAGGCCTGAAGGCTTCCTCCTTTAGGCTTCTTCAGAAGGAACAAAATTTTCTCAGAACAAAAATATGTATATATGTGTATATATATATATATATATATATATATATATATATATATATATCGGAAAGAAATTGAGTTGGACAAATTGATCTCTAAAATTGATCTAAAATTAAAGGTAATGCTGACTGTTTTGTTCGATTATTGTGGTATTGTGCATTCAGAATTCTTGACAGAGTCAATAACAAGTAGTTTTGAGCGTCATGAGAAGTTTACGTGAAAATAAATATCCGCTGAAGACTCGAACTGTACCAAATCATTTCATGAATACTTTTTGCGGAAACATTATTTTGATCAACTAAATTTCGCTGAACGAGCTAAAAGTACGCCGGAAAAAACTCACGAAAAGTGTTTATAGTATTGAGAACATCTTTAACACGTGGCGCATTGTAATAAAACCAATTGCGGGTTTCTGGGTCACCCATGTTGGGCGCCAAAGTATGTAATAGGATCCATTGCGTTGGATGACAAAATATTTAATAGACGTTACGTCTAATCGACTATACATATAATGCTCGTGCATTAGACTTATTTATTTTATTTTATCTTTAATCGGCCTGATTTCTCAAATCCGGCTCATTATAATACGTAGGTCATTATAATACGTATATATTGCAATTGAAACAACAAATTTGGAGCGACAAACGTGAGATGATATTTCTTAAAGGTTAAAGGATTGGATTAGGTTGGCGTGGCGCGGGTTTAATTTTGATGATGATGAAGGAATCGTCCAGCAAGTCCTCGGAATCGGAGATATGGAATTGCGCCGTCGATTGAAATACTTTGTTACGTTGTGCGAGCGAATTCAGACGTTCAGGCCATTGGAGATGAATTGGTTGCTTGGCTTGGCGACGTCGATCCGTCGCCAAGCCGTGACATTGACTCGTTGGTGAGACTAACTCGTTGGTAAGGTTGACCATTTGGGGAGGTTTTTAGCAGTAGCTTTATTGACGCCGACCTTCTCCTAGTTGCATCGAAGACAGGGTTAGTGGTTGAGAGGGAGAGTTGCAAAATGAAATACGAGAACAGACATGAAAAATTGCATATGAAAGAATCGGACGATTCTGCTGAAGAGTAAAGATGTGTTATTTGATTCGTAGCGTAACTCTTAACTGAGATACGGCGATTTGATTTGATAGCTGATTAATTATATTTTATTCGGAAAGATGACACTAAGGGCGATTAAGATAATACTGATTTTAACGCTACGCTGAACCCGCCAATCCAAAGGCCGCGATAAATGCTCTGTAACCAAAAGATATGTCTGGACATTTTAATTTTGAATTATGTCCGTAAATTATGTTCGTAATACGCGGAATGCTCGCAAAAGCATCTAGAGATACAATTTAAAATAGCGTATGTGTCATATTGGGCTGTGCGAGGCTTCTATATCCAACTCTTTGCGTACACAAACTCCTTATTTATTGAAAGTAGTGCTGGGTTTTGCATGAACAAGAGCTCAATATCGTAACGCCTTTAAAATAAATAAAAAGCTTGTAAATCCATAAAATTATCCGTTGGAAGAATGTGACGTTTGTGACGTTGATTCGTTAGTGAGACTAACTCAGTGGTGAGGTTGGCTCATTGGTGAGGTTAACTCGTTGGTGAGGTCAGCTCAGTGATTGTGGCTGTTCTATTAGCTTTATTGACGCCGAAATACGAGTAAAATGAAATACGAGAACAGGCATGAAACATTGCAGATGAAAGAATCGGAAGATTCTGCTGAAGAGTAAAAATGTGTTGTTCGATTCGTAGCGTAATGCTCAGCTGACATAGGGCGATTTGATTTGATTGCTAATTAATTATATTTTATTGTGAACGATGATTTAGAAGGCGATTAAGTTAATACTGATTTTAACGCTACGTTGAACGCGCCAACCCTAGGGCTGCGATAAACGCTCGCTGACCAAAGGTAGGTATATCGTAACATTTTAATTCTAAATTATGTCTTCGTAAAACGTGAAATGCTCGGAAATGGTCTAAAGATACAATTCAAAATAGCGTGTGTCATATTGGGTTGAGCGAGGCTTCTATATCCAATTCATTGCGTACATAAACTTCTTATGTATTGAAAGCAGTGGTGGATTTAGCATGAAGAAAATCTCCAAATCGTAACGCTTTTTCAAAGTGAATAAAACAGTTCGTTAGACCATAAAAATATTCGTTGGGGAAAACCATTAAAATGGGCCGTTATAAGATGAAGTAAAATCTATCTTCAAAATTCGTAACTAAAGTTATACATACTACATATATAATATTATTTAGGTCAGGTAAATGTGTGAATAAATGTTTGAAACACTTGCCACTTGACTAGATGCACTTGTAGAGAAACTAATAAACCTTTTTGATTATTTGGATCTTTATGTCTTTTTTGTACGAATAGCGAACCATTTGAAAATATACCACTTAAATATTTAGTCCTCTCATTAAGACAATCATTGTTTTTTATGTATAACCACCTACTGTTTTCGAGTTCTCATGAATTCATTATTTAATTGCTTTTTTCATTTGTCTCTTTTTGTTCTCTTTTTCTGTTTTAAATTCGAGCAATATTTTGAAGGTAACAAAATAAATTTTTATGACAAATAACAATTTTTGCGTTTTAATGACAATTTCCGGATACTTCTTGGACAGAATGTTTTGGACCTGTCCAAGAACATTCTTCTTGGACAGGGAAGAGCGGAAGTGTGTTAAAAGTGGCTAAAAGAGTCTAGTGAGTTAAGAGCGGGCGAAGACCGCTGCAAAGCGAACATCCTGGAATCAGAAGATTCATGGGTAGTCAAAATGGAAAGTTCTTATCTAGCTATTTTCTAAAAGTGATTAAAAAGCGACCACAGGCCGCTTCAAAGCAGTCAACGGAGCTGTCCGCACAGTATCCACATATGGGGACGACCGGAGGATTCATGGATTCAACTTATGCGTAGGCGATGTCAAAAGTTCAAGGCTAGAGAATTTTCCCAAAAGTTCAAGGCTCAAGATCCTGTTAGAAATTTCAAGGTCCTATTCGAAATTTCCTTATTAGTGAATCCGGACCGTAGGAAAATGTGAGTACCGGAAAATGTATGGGCTTGCAAATTCGTGCAAAGGAGAATTCACAAGTTTAAGACAGTATGGCGTACAAAGCATGCCAGGCTGCCCTCTTATAAATTACCCGAAAAGTGAGTCAAGAGCGGCCGCAGGCCGCGGCAAACCGCAAAGCAATAGAGGGGTTGGTGATTTATAATGTACACTAGTGTACGTGTCACTATTTGTGGATCTTTTGAAGCTTATTTTGTAAAACACAGGGCAGATGGGTAAAAGTTTGGTTCGAAGTATATAATATGTTTATTTCGTTTAAAATAAATTTGTTCTTTCAAAATTAACTACTATTTTTTACGTTAATTACCTAATGAATTCTTGAAGATTTGTAATAATCTAACTTGGTCTTTAATTTCTATGCACTTTGGTTATTTAGAAATGTAATCTTATTATATAATAATTAAAAAAAGATAGTAATAAATGATACAAGACTGTAATCACTCAAAATGTGTTATCTTGTGCCTTGAATTATTAAATATAATGATTTTAGCTCGAGCTTGTCTGTTATTTACTTAATAAGCGTTTATTTTTCGTTAATTATACCTTTTAAACGCGTTTAAGATATTCATATATGATCAGATGTTATAAAAATGGTAGTTTTAGTGATTTATTAGATTTTTCTTGTTTTTTTTATATGCACGTGAAGTCGCTATTATTATTATCTACTTTCTTTATTTTAGTTTAAATTTATGTTTGTTATGGATGAAATTTATGATATTAGATTGTATAATCATGAATTAGATAGTATAAAATCGCGTAATATGTAAATAATTATAATAATAGAGTAAATTATGAAATTAATATTTCTTATTAAGTGTGTCTCGAAAAAATGTTTACCCCGTCCGGGACTCCTCGAACCCGGACATCTCGATTGCCGGTCGATTGCACTTCCAATTGAGCTAACGGGCATTTATACGAAGACACAAATAATTTTTAATATGTATTTGTTTTACGTTTCTATTAAGATAGGCAACTTATATATCAGGATTTGTTTTGGCCACCTGTTTTGCTACCGTCGATCGATTCATTCGTCATCGGGTAGATGGAGCCTCCTGGATGTTTTATTAAGTTCTTTTCCGCTTTGCTGGCGGTCGCATGTTTAATTGAATATTTGATATTTCGTGCTTAAACCTTCAGTCTGGCATTATTTAATATAGTAAATTATGAAATAAATATTTCTTATTACTTGTGTCTCGTAAAAATGTTTACCCCGTCCGGGACTCGAACCCGGACCTCTCGATTGACGGCCGATTGCTCTTTGCCAGCGTGGAGGTTTAACCACTAAATAATAAAAACATCCAGGAGGCTCCATCTATCCGATGATGAAAGAATCGATCGACGGTAGCAAACAACTGGCCAAAATAAATCCTGATATATAAGTTGCCTATCTTAATAGATACGGAAAATAAATACATATTAAAAATTATTTGTGTCTTCGAATAAGTGCTCGTTACCTCAATTGGAAGAGCAAACGACCGACAATCGAGAGGTTCGTGTTCGATTCCCGGATGGGGTAAACATTTTTTTGATACACAAGTAATAAGAAATTTTAATTTCATAATTGACTGTATTAAATTATGCCAGCGTGGAGGTTTAACCATGAAACGTCAAATATTAAATTATAATAATATAAATAACATAAGAAGGAATAATTATTTATAATAATAATATAAATAGTATTTACGCCAGGCTATAGAGAAAAGTGATCGTAGTCCCAATTTGGTCGTACTTGAAATTGGGTAATAAGATGGAAGCAGGTACATAGTAAGTAGAAAAACATAAACTAAAAAGTTCATTATACTACAGTGAGAGAAAAGGCACCAAAACATTATTAAAATATGTACTGTTAACAAGTTAACGTTAAACAGTGTTATTAAGTGCTTAAATTAAGTACCAAAAATTTTAACAGGTTATGGGACCAGCATTTGTTTCCTAGCTCTAAGTTTCTTGACTTTAAATGGACAAAAACATGGATATCGCAGCAAATTGGAAACATTTAATACAGATAAGAGTTAAAGGATTTTCAAGTGGAACGGAAATTATATCATGAAAAGTAAAAGCCCCAAATGAACCCAGTAGTAGTGCATCTCTAGAAAAAAATGCTTATCAGAAAGAACTAGAAAATATTATTTTAGTATCAATTTTAAGTCAAAAAGCTAGAACTCAAATAAGAAATCTTTCAAATCCAGATCAAGTTTGGAAAGAACTTAAAACTCTTTTTGCCGGAGTAAAAGAAAATAAAGCTTATGATATATGATCCGAATTTTTTGGTTGCAAATGGAAAGGAAATTTAAACATGAAACTTCTGATGGTTTGGCTACTTCTTCACAGGATAACCAGCCCTTACATCCTCTGATATTGAATTGCCCTATCTAGTCGCGAGTCCAATGGAGATCAACGTAAAATCCAATATGTCCAGACAACAGAAGCTCCCTAAAACTTACGGATAACTTCACAGGATGTGCATATAAGTAAAAACCTCATATAAATTTTAATAGATTAATCTTTAAGCCAATTCCAAGTGAATTCCAAATTCGGGAACACTACACTTACAAATCCGAGAGACAAAACAATAAGATAAGGGATTTTTATTTATATGCACAAAGGAAAGAATAGGTATGGAAGACTTACTGTTCTTGATGACAATCTACCCGTTTACGGGAAATTGAAAACTCCTATTGTAACCAAATTCGGATAGATCTGCACTTGTACTAACTCCAACAAAGCCCCGTTAATTAGAACACTTGCAAAATCGGCCCCACACGTTGGACGCTAAATTTGTGATGCGTTGGCTACTTCTTCAGAGGATAACCAGTCCTTACTGACTAGTCGTAAGTCCGATGGAGATCAGCGTAGATTCCGATGAGGTGTAATATGTCCAGACAACGGAAACTCTCCATATAAAATAACAGATTAAAATGGTTGCCTCAAAACATATACACAAATTTAAACAGTAAAATAAGTGATTCCTTACAACACATAACAATTTGGATCATCATTATTTATAAATTACCACAGCTTTAAATGCTCTTAATAAAATCGGCAATATCAAGATCACAATACCTGAAGGATAAATCTATGTATTATATGCAATACGTATGGCAGAGTCAAGCTAAACTTGTCATGGCCCTTTACCAAAAATATGTTTGTTCACTTTAAAAATGGTTTGCATAAATTAGATGCAAAAATTATCTTTCTAACTCATGCAAAAATGCGAGGATAATATCACTTTAATTATTTGTTCTACCCTTAACTATTTAAGTCTGACTGAGCTAAATTCAATAAATAAAAATCAAATTTAAGTAATATTCAAATCCATTATCATAAGAAAAGAATACAGTTTCCTACCAATTCAATATGAATTCTTCCCCTGAACTGTAAATGCTGGCTTCCCTCCTTTTTCAGCATAAAACGGACTGGTAATAATTATATAAACAAAGCAAGGACCTAGTACGATAAGTTTTTGCGTGAGTAATTAATGATAATCATAAAGGCTTTTAAAATGACAAGCTCTAAAGCATGCAAACAAAGATACAAAATACTTGAAATTTTCCCGCTGGACTGTGTCACTAGCTAATTCCAGGAATACACTTACGACCGTGATTCACAGGAACCGCCATTACGTTCTGCAGCTGCAGCACTATCGGAGATAGACGTCCAGCTTGGCCAGGGGCTTCAGCCTGACAAGCGACCAAATTGCACGTGGCAAAAAAAATCTCCAAATCCACAAAAAAGTACAGGCTCCAACGATTGACGAGAGTTCAATGACCATCAGTCGCTGAAATATCCTCTGGTAATCCACCAAACCCGCCGTATTTAAACAGACAAAGTGGCAAACTTAGACTTGACGCCATTAAAGCAACAAAATTAAACTAACCGAATCAACCGAATCGTTGATCTAGCTTCCCCAATGCACTTTTAATCCCACATATCTGAAAGCGGACAATACAAAATTTATTTGTATTTTATTAATACATTACGATACTTAGAGTTTAAATAATTATTTAATTCTCCATAATTTGGCTTGTAGTTCTTTCAGACGATGAACCAAAAAGAACCCGCCTTGGGTAGGAATTGCCAAATAGCCTCCGTTTGCCTTTCTATTCTAGCCTCATACTACAAACCAGAGTACGAATCCAGAACGCCATTTCCTTAGAACTCTAAATTTGCAGGTCGTAGATCGGCTAGAAATCGACAATTAAATTAACAAATACGAGCAGGGATATAACAATCGCCGTTAAAACTCTTACATCCTGACGAGACATTTCAAGGCTTAACTTTAATCCATTATTTTCAACTCTAAAGAAAACCAGTCATATATTACTTGCGCAGTAGTACTCGCTACGTGCATTAATTTCTTACAAGCGTGCTGTCAGCCTACAGAATCAGCCACTAGTGTCAACTACAGATTCCTGTTCAGTCATAATAAATAGCTGGTAAAACGAAGATATTCTGATATTGAACAGATACATAACATTGCCACGCAAAACAAAGACGGCTCGTAATACAAAAGATTAACCAGTAGATTAATATTGTAGATTAAATACATAGTACAATTAATTAATGGTCGACACTACACATTACATCATAAAATCCTGACTACGTAAGTTTAGTTAAACAACAATTTTCTGAAAACAACAATTAACTGTAAACAACAATTTTCTTATGGAACGGTAGTCCGCAATTTCCTATTTTAGGTACCAACCAGTTTTTGATCACCTCGGAGCCTAGACTATACTACTGAAAATTTCCCATTAATATAACACACTAGGAAGATAAATTAGCTAACGTAGAATATACTTCTAGGAGACAATAACAACAAATATCCTACACGTTATAACTAATATCTCTCAGTTACAATAACACAGTAAGTACACTATACATTATAAGTATCTACCCTCGACAATAGGTCTATTATGTCTTCAGTTATGGAACTTTGGAATAATCTAGAAGAAGAAATAGGTGAGATTCAAGAAAATAATGATACAAAAATGCTTCCAATTTTTCTCATCTCCAAGATATTTGAAATACGTCCTAAGGACTATTCGAATTTCCAGAGAATATGGCTTATGATCTATGAAGAGAAAGAAAGGAATGTGGACAATCTTATAAACTGGCTCTGCACAGAAGCTAGGAGACTGATATCAAAATCAGAAAATGAAGAAGAAGCTCTTAAAATTAAGAAAACAGTAAATACTAAAAGAAATCCTGTTGCATATAGAATGAATGAGAAAGTTAACAAAAACAAGTACAAGTATCCTTACAATTATTGTAGAAAGAAAAGACATTGGACCAAAGACTGTCAAATGGATTGCTGATGGAAAACTTAAAAACGAGGAAAACAAAGCAAGGGATTTTAAAAGAAATTCAAGCACAGAAGTAAATGCGTTCATGGTGTTAATATTTGATATTTTGAAATTGATATTTTGATAATGGTGCTACTATTAGCTACATATTAGTAATCAAAATCAATTTTTCAACACCTACAGTAAATTTGATCATATTGTCAAAGTAAGTTCCGCGAATGGACAAGAAGCTAAAGTATTTGGCCAAAGAACAATTGAAGTTAAAACAATTGTAGACGGAAATCTTCTTAATTTATTGCTTGAAAATGTCTAGTATGTTTCAGATATCAAGAAAAATCTCTTTTCCGTTTTGCAAACTCATGATAAGCATCCTAATAGCAAATTTCATTCAGAACATAATAAATGTTGCTTTCGGGTAAATAACAAAACATACTTCAATTGTTATCGCAAAGAAAATGGATGATTATTCAAAGTTGGAATGAGAGCAAAATCAACAAAGACGACCGACATATATTTACGTGAAGATCAGAATCTTTTGCAACTATATCATAAAAGGATGGGGCACGAAGATAAAAGACAAATCAAGGACTTAAGGAAATTGAACATAAAGACAATAATGCCAATTGAACATTGTATGGGCTGTATGAAAGGAAAATGCATCATCAGAAATTTGGAAACAAGCTAATAGCACCAAAACAGGGAGAGTCGCTACATGGAGATGTTTGCGGACCATTCCAAGTTCCATCAAATTTAGGTTCTAACTATTTGATCTATTTTAAGGATGATTATTCTCAAATAAGATTTGTTCACTTTCTTAGAGAGAAATCAGAAGGTCATGAAAAATTAGAATAAGTGCTTAAAGAAGCAAAAGTTCAAGGTCATCCAATCAAAGAATTTTTTTTTATAATGGCGGTGAATTTGATAATAAACAAATAAGTATGCTACTTCAAAAATATGGTGTAAAACAGCGTTTTACTACACCAGACACTCCACAACAAAATGGATGTGCAGAAAGAGAAAACAGAACCATTATTAAAGCAGCTAGATCCCTTATGTATTGAAAAATTATATTTCCACAGAAATTTTGAGCAGAGATAATTGATACAGTAGAATATATACTAAGCAGGCCAGGAAAGTCTTCAGTTGTTGGAAAGTCTCCTTATGAAGTATTCATTGAAAGAAGCCTAGAATTAAGAATTGAAACCTTTCAAATTCAATACTCCTGGATGTAGAATCAGAAACAGAAGAAATTATTGATCTAATCACAGATGGTCTAATACGGTCTAATCCTCATACGGTCTAATCCTGATCCTTCCTGCCACGGCCTAATCACAGATGAACCCAAATGAACCGATGAACCCGATTCATATGAGGAAGCAGTAAATTCTAAACTGAAGCAAAAGTGGCTAAACCCAATGATTAGTGAGATCAATTTATTAAAAGAAAATCAAACATGCAAAGTTGTTGATCTACCACCCGGATTCAAACCAATTACAAGCAAATGTGTTTAAATCTAACCCAGATGGATTTATTGATAACTTCAAGGCAAGGTTGGTTGAAAAAAGCTTTTTGCCAGCGTAGAGGAATAAATTATGAACAGACATTTAGTCCACTACCGACTAAAAATACTGTTCGCACCTTAATTAGTGTAGCAGCTAATGAAAATATGTATTTGATGCAATTTGATGTCTCTGCAGCATTTTTTTACGGAAATTTGTCTGAAGAAATTTATATGTTTCAACCAAAAGACTTTCGTGATGGAACAGATAAAGTATGTGTGCTAAACCGCCTTTACGGAATTAAGCAAGCTCCTAGATTTTGAAATGATGGATTTGGTAATTTTCTTACTTAACAAGGTTTTACAAGAAGTGAAACCGATTACTTACAAGTGAATTGTTTTTTTTTAAATTCGGAGTGTATTTTAAAGAACAAGTTAAATTATATAACAAGAGTTTGTATAATTGTAAAGATCAAATCTCTGCACGATACGCTTAAGGACCTTATTCTAATAATAATTAAACAAATTAAAATTAACTCGGCTTTTTTTTGCAAATGACTTTCAACCAATTTTTAAAAAATTTTTGTCCACTCTAAACGTGTTATTATTAGAGCTTGATATTAATTACCGCCATTTAAACAAATAAATCAAGAAAGATGACAAATACGAAAACACTACAATGCCTAAATGTATATCTCTAAACATAAACACTACTGTTAGTTACAAATAGAAAATAAAACTTCAAAATATATGAAGCACAATATATAGGTAGGTACTGGTGCAGTGAGAAACATTTGCGTGTCAATGGTAGTTAGAGGATATTTTCCTAAAGTTGAGAAAATTCTCGGAACAATTTCCTCTGCATAACTTATCTGAGTTAGTCATGTTATTAGGGTTTCAAAACTTTCTATGAAAATGTGAAAATTATATTATATAGTTTCAACAAACTAGAATCAGAATGAATTTTATTACATTAGATTCTTTATCATTCTGAAATCAATTTCCAAGCTTGATAGGAGAACTTTTTATATATGGTGGAGATTTTAGTGTTAGTATATAAGTATAAAGATATTAAGACATTTCTGATTGCATTATTTCTATCAATGTCATATCCACAAACTTTGAAATACTAGAGTGAATACTATGTGACATACTCTCACTCGCGACGCAAATGGCGCAAACAAATATCTTAATTATTACCGAATATAACAGCCTTCAGAAATATGAATCTTCGGGCGCCAGGTCAGTTTAACATGAGACCGCACGCTGGGACTTGATCTTGTTGTTCCTCCGGTCCTCAGTAGCTTACTGAGGGCACGCGTAGCTTTGAGTTATTAATAATCCAGTTGTTCTCATTCTTGTGGGCACTAAAAACGTTTTTGTAATTTTTTATAAATCCAATATGCCGGAAAAGGGAAATAAAGTTACTGCTAATTAATGAAATAGCATTTACGATTTAACAAAATACGTCTATTAGTCTTCTATACAATTTAAACAAAGAAAGATATATATATATATATATATATATATATATACAATTAAATGTCAATAAATTATTGTTAAAATAAATTAATATAGCTTTTATGGGATGGGGGCTAGCAAATAAACAATAGTTATTAAATTACTAGACCTAAGCGGTGCAAATAAAACAGTATAAATATATAACAATAAGTACAAAAACAAAATAAAAGCGGTACATGTAAAGCAATTCAATGGTACGGTTAAAAATCTATAATAATGCGGAAATCATAAACAATAAATACAATGACGGGAAGGCATGGTACAGATGGTGGATATGATATGAATAACTGAACAGGGAGCAATCTTAGGAGTCTACTACATACGCGTAACACTACACTGCACACTAATGTTACTGTAGCCGAGTGTTTACAACTAACCGTAATACGCACTGTCTAGAAGTATGCACGCTAGTAGGAGGTATGGGGAAGTACTACTATGACGCGAAACACCGTAATGCGTAGTGATGTTACTGTTGTCGAGTGACTACAAGTAAGTGTGATGCGCACTAGCCAGAAGTATACACTCTAGTAGGGTATGAGAAGGAAAAGAAGTACTACGTGCGCGTAATACCGTAATGCGCACTGATGTTACTGTTGCTGAGTGACTACAACTATAATATGTTAACGGAGAGGTAGGAAGAGGACCAAACTTATTCAACATACTTATTTGCAATTCATTCAAGCAGTATATGCGGTAGAAAATCGCCAAACCAAGCTGGATTGGCTTGGCTTGGCTGCTCTGCTGCTGTAAGATCAGGAACTAAAGAATTCTATGCAAATTCTCGCTATTTATAGACGGGTGCCTTCGCTCAACTTTTACTCTGTTAGACGGGTCTATATGTAGCAATCACACGACATTCTATTTCCTGACACGGTCTAACTCATACAATTTTATTTAAATCTCGGTATTAATTCCACCCTACATGGAACACACAATTTCTGGCGGCATTCCCACACGTAACATTAGAACGTAGCAGTCTATGCGGTAGCAGTAGCAGCGACGAACAGCCAACACATTTTATTCTTATTCCAGCTACGGTCTCTTACACAGATAGCAGTGGAGCATGCAAAGTGCATCTGCTTTTCGCATATCCACATAATATACGCATTATATACAGAAAACGCTAACGTGTGTATTACATCGACAGTAAAGCAAGCGATAGTTTGTCTCTTTTCTTCATACAATTACAAAGGTGACTGAATTGTCCCTACTTTCATACGCACATTCGCTTCGCAATCTTATTTTACCCATGGACCGTTTGGTGGACCCCTTCATAGCTATTCGACATAAGACGAGTATTTGACCACCAAGAATATTATATGGAGCCCCATAAATATTATATGCACCTCTAGGGTCTATGTGGACTCCGTTTGAGAAATACTGGCGTTAAGGGTTCATTTATGATAGTACTATTAGTATTGATAACTTTAACCTTCTGGATTTATCTTAATATTTATTGGAAAAAGAATTGCATTGAAAAATCTATGATTCAGAGAACAAAACATAGGTATTTCCAGAAAATTTCGGAAGCCCTTTATGTAATATTCATACAATTCAGATAATTCTTTTTCTTGCTGAACATCACGCAAATAAACATATACGTTACAAATCAACCCCAGAGAATTTCTCTCTAACGGAAAACGATATTACTATTGGCTGGTAGGCAGGTGCCGCTGACCTACGAAATTTCCCTTTCTCATGTTTCCACCATGCAACGGGTTTAGTAGACACGCTCCACAATATCTCCTGTATTATCTTATTTATAGGATCGCTATTCTGAAATGATTTGATTTTTATGCTTTTGGTTCATTCAGACAGTGGTGTAACATTTAAATGTACGATAGTTTTGTTACCAATGTAAAACATAACTTAGCACGTACTAGAATTAAATAGCTA
Source organism: Adranes taylori (assembly GCA_009867245.2). Lineage (NCBI taxonomy): Eukaryota > Metazoa > Arthropoda > Insecta > Coleoptera > Staphylinidae > Adranes > Adranes taylori. Next base: position 259 of record WYDF02307673.1, on the reverse strand, counting down.
CTCAAAAGTTATCTTATTACAAACGAAAGAAACAATTTTTAAATGAAATTTATAAAAGTTTGAAAGTAATTTTCAGTAAATATGAAAAGCATTTTTTTTATAAAAAGTGTATATCTAGAAACAGAATTTGTTGTGTAGTTAGTACATGAAGCTTCACTGTGAAGCTTCATCTTCTAATTTTGGGCACATCAAACTATTTTCTAACCCGGTAACACCCGATTAACCAATGTTTAGCGCTAAACAACCATTCCAAAAGGGG
>WYDF02307662.1:0-15189 GCA_009867245.2 Adranes taylori | reverse complement strand
GATAGATAGATAGATAGATAGATAGATAGATAGATAGATAGATAGATAGATAGATAGATAGATAGATAGATAGATATCTACTAATGTACCTGTTGCTTCTTATTTTCGCATCCCTTTATTGTCTCTCGATATCCCTCATTAATTCTTCCACCGCCATCACACTCTCGCTCCATTCATCATTTTCTCATACCCTTTCTAAAGCGATCATCCAATTCCTTCATACATTTTCTTTCTTGCCCTAAACCATTCGTTGATATTACTCTACGCACTTCATTCATACCTACCATATATATTTTCTTTATCAGTCTGTCATCCACACTCATGAAGATCTTTCTTTCACTGTTCACCATTTTCTTAAAACCTGCCACCCAACATTTATACCTACCAAATTCATCCAACACTATCTCGCATAGGGTTGACCTTTTCTGTCCTAATATCCTTTACAAGCATCTTAATTGCACCTTCTCAATCTCATACCTCCCACATAGTCCTCAAACTTCCGCCCCATACAGCTTCTGCTTTTTACACAAACATCTAGTAGCCTTGTCCTCATTTTCACAGATTTACCGCAAGATGTATTCTGACACAACATGGTCACTTTATATTTTAAACATTTATTAATTTAATTACCTAGTAATTCATTAGTAAGCTTTAATACCGTATAAAATGAACAGTTCTTATCTAATTGCAATGTTCGTTGTATCCAACGCGAATTTGTTTTAATACTTGTTACAAATTCGTACGATGCTAACACTAAAATATAAACCTGCGCAGAAACGTTATCATAATACCACATCCACATTCATTTCACATAATCGTGTTTTATCGAACAAAGTGTCGAAATTGTTACTACTTCCATTTCAGTAGTGCGAGAAATTTGTAAATATACGATGTCAGTTTATTTAAATTATTTATATGCGCAGCTACATGATAATATCATAATTGTGCTTTTGCGGGCTTGACCTAGTATCATTTTTTTTTATTTTGTGTATTATATTTATATCGGCAGTAGCAACACGAAGCAATAAATAGGTGGGTACTTTGTTATATTAATAATTTTATCCTTCGTTAATTTATGCGAATAACTTTGTCCCCCAAAGTTAATATTCGAGTGATATATAGGTAGCAAGTAAATTGAAGTGTTCATAAAAACATAGTTCTGAATTAATAAATTATGTATGCATTTAGATGCGGCTGTTATCCGAATGATTTAAATATAAATAAATATATTTTTTGTTCGAAAACATTTTTAATGAATAATTTTGTTAGTGCTCTAAACATACCAAATTTTGTTTAAAAAAATCTTCATTGATTTTTATAGACCACAAATTAATACAACAAGGTACGGATAAAAACCAGGACTAATAGAAAAATTAAGAAAGACCATACAGATTGCTTGGAACGAAATAGTAAACCTAATCATAAACAACTCTTAGTACATGGTAAAGTAAAGAAAAGAAAATAAAAATTCGAGATCGTCTATACAAGAGAAAACTTAATCATATCATAGCTTTGAATACGCTTTGCATATTTTGAATAGCCTTTGAAGAGAGCGCTGAATTCAGCCGCAAAGGAGGTTTTGGACAGAAAGAAACAAAAACAGAGAGGTGAATTGGTTTGATGAAGAATGTGAAATAGCAGTAAAGGAGAGAAACGAAGCTAGGATGAAAATGGTACAGAGAAGAACATGAGCCACAAGAGAAGTGTATGTTATCCTAAGAAAGGAGGTTAAAATATTATATAGAAGAAAGAAAAGACAACAAAAGAAGAGGCTAGAGCAGGAGCAAGAAGATTTTGAGGCGAAGAGAAGCAGAAAAGTCTTGAAAGGCAAGTAGGATTTAACTCGAAAGCAGATTATTGTGGAGACGAAAAGGGTAACCAAACTACTAGGTAGCTGTCAGGAAATAGAGGGCAAATGAGAACAGAAGGAGGAAAACCTAAGAGGAGGAGTTGAGAAATGATGAGGAAATGCCACCTAAAAAAGAGGTCATGGAAGAAATAATAGAGGCATTAAAAAAACACAAGGCACTAGGAATTGATGGGATTCAGGCGGAAAGTTTTAAATGGGGCGGTGATCTATCAACAGAAAAATTGAACAAATTTATATGGGAAATTGGATGAATGAAATGAATGAAAGGATGCCAGGGAAATGGAGCAAAGCCATTATATGTCCAATCCAAATGAACAGAAAAACTGGAATGCAAGAATTCTACAGGTATAGCGCTGCCTCAGTAGCTTTTCATTTTCCATCGTTATTTACGAAAGGCAAATTATTCAGGTGGAAAGGATTATAGGAGAATATCAATGCGGATTCAGGTCAGGAAGATCCACTACCGATCATATTTTTACATGTAGACAGATACTAGATAAAGTATATGAATTTAATGTAGATCTATAGAATCTGTTTTTCGACTTTAAACAAACCTACGACAGGATTAATTGGGACGAAGCACTTTCAGAGTTAAGAATTCTATGATCTCAAAGAAATTAGTGCGCTGAATTAGCATAACCTGTAGAAGCACAAGTGGTCAAGTGAAAGTTAAAAATTCGTTCTCGGACAGCTTCGCATGGGAAGAGGATTAAATTAGAACAAACCCTGGAGGCACTATAGAATATGTACTTAGCATATGCAAATGATGTGCTCTTGGTGGCAAGGTCTAGAGCGGCATTGGGAAGAGCTTTTGAAGAATTTGAAGCGGCTGCCATAAGACAAGGGCTGGGGATTAGCCGAGGAAAACAAAATATGTGCGAACATCCAGACACTAGAGGCAAGGAGAAGACCAAATTCAAATCCAAAACTATAGCTTCCCAACGTGTGACATGTTTAAGTAGCTAGGATCAGTAGTGGCAGAAAATATTGACATCAACGTCGAGATTAAGGAAAGGATAGCGACAGGAAACAGATGTATGAACGCAATATAGAAAGCTTTGCGCTCGAGCTGCAAAGATCATAATATAATCAGACAATAATCAGGCCGGTGGTACTATATGCTAGCGAAACGTGGGTGCTGACAAAAGATATAAGGAATCTGGGAAAGGTTCTCAGAAAAATCTATGGCCCGGTATGCATAAATGGAGAATGGAAAATATGGAGAAATAAATAACTCACGAGTCTATACGTGGAACCCGACATAGTTTCGGTTATTAAGAAATGGCGATTAATATGGTTAGGGCACGTAGAAAGAATGCTGCAGGAGGAGTTTACAGGAGGGAGAATGCTGCAGGAGCACTGTATGAAAAGCCGGGTAGGGCAAGGATTCAAGAAAGACCCCGGTTGAGATGGCTAGAGTGTTTCTTAAAAATATGAATTTTCCTATGTAAAAAAGAGGCTATTTTAACCACATTATAAAAGAAAACCTTCACATTTGTAAGTCCTTCCAGATATGTTAAGTAAAAAAATTGCAACAGAAAAATAAATTTATGCACTTAATTATTTTAAGGAAATTTGGCTTCTTTTCGTATAACAATTTCCGGGGTTGTTAGGATGCTGTGGAATTTGCAATTTAGTTGTTCAATTATTAGGGAATTAGGGTATGGTTTTGTTTACCTTAATAAATGGTTTTGTTTATAACTTTTGTCAAATGCATCGCGTATGACAAAGTAAGTGCTTACGACATTAAGTATAATACTTAATAAATTATGGAGCACATAATATAATCGATACAATTAAAAGAAGTATTTCAAATTAATAAGAGTAATAATATGCATATACATTATGTGCATACATATGTACAATTAATAAAAAAATTTCCTATATTAAAATTCAAGCTAAAACCTTTAGATAATAACATTGTCGTTTCTCCGCAGAACCCCGAAAAGTTGTTTGCGACTCCCAGTGTTCCGCGGAACATAGTTTGAGAAACACGGACTAGATGATGTAGAGAAAGACCTGCGCCGAGCAAGGGTCAGAAGATGGAGGTCAAAAGCTGAGATGAGGCAAGAGTGGAAAACTCGTATTGATGATGTCTAGATCCACTTAGGACTGTAGTAACAGGGGAAGAAGAAGAATTCTTTCAATATGCTGAAAAGAATAATATAGAAAATACCTTTTCTACATATAATCGCCTGGCAGATTTAGGCTGATGAGTAGATGAGTATATGGATTTTTAAACCGAAATAAGGAAATTTCCTTTGATACTTCGACAGCTCGCGCTATGGCTTTCAAAAAGCCTAGCGTTTCATATTTTTTTAACCTTCTAGCAGAGCTTATGGATAAATATCATTTTCCAGCAACCAGTGAAAAGTGCAATCACTCAAAGGAAAAAAGCGAATTAGAATTATACCGTCTAGTGAGCGAGGAACTATGATAAGTGATTATTTGTGATACTTAGATGATGTACCCCCAGAAACACTTATTGTTTCTGGGGGTACATGTCACTACTCTGGATGGTTGCAAAAAGAAATTTTTGCACCAAGATGGTTTAAACATTTGCAAAACCATTAGAAAATGAACCAGTCTTTTTAATTCTCGTTGGTTATTGTACACATGTGAAAAATATTGAACTGGTTGATTTGGCACGCCAAAAACATGTTTATATTATTGTGCTCCCTCCATATATATCGCAGAGTCCAGACGTTGGATGAAACATTTATGTTTCCATTAAGCAAGTTTTATGAACAAGAAGGCTGTGAAATAATCTCAGAGATATTTTGACTATAAAAAAAGTTCCTTCATTATTCGGTTAAGTATATATGAGAGACGCTACATTACAGAATGCTATAAATGACTTCAAAAACGTAGGAATTTTTCCGCTGAACTCTTATATTTTTCCTGATGATGTATTTGAGTCACCACTTACTATAGAAACTGATCAAACAGAAGAAGAACAATCCACTGAGATATAACCACAATCATCTTCTATATGAACCTCGACATCTAATTCTTGTACTATTTATCTTGGGTCATCTCCACGTTTACATATTTCTATTCTTATATCGAATTCTAGATTACAAGTGCTACCATTAGATATTAAAGCAGTGCCGATACAGTGATAAACGGGCAAAAGAAATACTCAACAGAAAGGTAAGACTAGGGTCCTTACAAGTTTACCAAACTTTCAAGAATTGAAGTCTTTATTTGAATATGCAAAAAAATTAAAAAAGATAACTCCAATAAACAAGAGTTACCTGGGAGAGTTCGTGGAAGATGAAAAAATCCATAAAAGAAAACAGATTAAGATTCCCATTTAGAATCCAGTGAAGATGATTTGGTATACCAAGATTCTAGTGATGAATTATATTTTTCAGATAAAGATAGCGAAGGAATTAAGGTTGTTGTTGCAGAATGAGAAGATCAGACATCAAAAAAGGAGTTTGTGGGACAAGTGCGAAGCACTGAAACTAAGTGCCGTAAAGTCATAAAAGAAATAGCAAAAAATTCAAATTACTATACTACGAAGCTGATTAATATTTAAAGCAGCATTCCACACACATTGTACAATTTGCAGGCTATAAAAGATCAATGAAACAATTAAATACCAATGTATTATTCTAACTGATACAATAGAAATTAATATTCAACGCGGTTTCTCGAAACCCATTGATGGCCGAATTTGGCACGCAAGGCGAAACGTTGTTTTAAAATATGAATTGTTACATAATATTTTTGTGTTTTGTTTTATAATATTTTTGTGTTATATATTTATAGTAATGGCAAAAATTTCAAACTTACGTATTTACGTTTTTGTAACGATATTACAGTGTTCATAATTACAAACAAGTATTAACTTACGATTTTATTGACTTCCACTTGTGAATGAAACGATCTCTGGGCGCTGTTGTTTATTATTACTCGAGTTTTATAAGTAACTTAATAAGTGAGTTTCAATTTTGAAATGCTAAAAAAAATTGATGAGTAAATAAATGTTGCTACTTTTTAAGTATAACACCTTTGTTAATTAAAATAATAGGTACCTAATAGCAACTAACATTTGAATGTCAGATACATCAAATGCCTTAAAAAGCAGTTAGTTCTAGATGTATGGCACCACTTCACCCATTATTTAAGGGATCATCTGCACCTTCTTTATTAGGAGCACCACAGTCGTAGCTTTTGAAAGACTACGCCTAACTCACTAAGCAACTAAGTGTTACCACTAACCGGGTGTTACCGATTAGTGGCTTAATGTGTCACTAGTGGCTTTAGTGAGTCACTAAGCCACTTCCAGTAACTGAGCAGTAACACCCGGTTAGTGGCTTAGTGAGTTAGGCGTAGTCTTTCAAAACCTACGATCGTGATCCTCCTAAAAAAACATGCTGATAATCCCTTATAATAATGGGTGAAATGGTGCCACTCATCTTGAACTAATCACTTTTTTTTAGACATTTTTAGAAAATATTTGTTGTACCTGACACTCAAATGTTAGTTGATATTACGTACCTCTTACTATAACCAGCAAAGGTATTATACTTCAAAATAAAAAGTAGCAACATTTATTTACCCATCATCTAATTACGTATTATTACAGCGGTAATGCGAATATTAAATAATCTGTACTCGTTGCACTTAACATCTCGACTGTGGAGATGATTCAATAATGCCTTATATCACCTACTTCTCACCAGGGTGTCGTAATACCTATATCGACAACTTATGTTAATTAAATACATCAATTACCAATATAATCTAATGTGTTTCGTTGCTTGCGTTCATAAACTAATAAATCATAAGATGAATTGTCAATTCTAGCAACACTCGGTTAATGGCTTAATGAGTTAGGCGTAGACTTTCAAAAGTTACGACTTTAATACTCCTAATAAAGAAGATGCTGATGATCCCTTAAAATAATGCGTGAAATGGCGCCATATATCTTGAACTACTTTTTAAAGGCATTTTAAAGGCAAACGCAACATAAATAAAAATAATAAATTCTCTTCAATCATGTCGTTGTTCAGGTAAATCAGAATATCAAAAGCGTTCCAGACAGATAGACAGACAGACAGACAAATAACTCATTTGTAAACCCGAACAAATAACTCTAAATTAACAAAACACGGCACTTCAACATTGTCAATTTCAAATAATACATTTCTTCTCCCCATTTTCCCCATTGGAAGAAGGAAAGTCTATCCTACCACTTTTTCTGATTATATTTGACCTTTTTTCTCTTCCTGTCTACCTGCACTCTAAATCCACTTACACCCCATCCCCTTCCTTTCCTTGTTCCATTTACAGTCCACCACTCATTCACCCTCACACACCCGTTTTTTCATTTTCCTTTTTCGTAAAATATGCGGAAAAGGAAGATTCAAAATAAACTCAATATAAGCAATATACCCAATTTTACGAGTATGTTGAATACGAGTATGTTGATTAAGCAATTAAAGCCAAAAAGCAATATGTAATTGCAGCAACTAAGCAAATGAACATAGCACTGTGTGTGAATATACAATGATATTTTATAAATAAATTTGGGTATATTGCTTATATTGAATCTTCCTTTTCCGCATATATTATCCTTCCTCTATACAGAGTGTTAGGTACATCAGAATAGATGTGGCGCCCACATCGTAGCAGGAAGGAGTAGAAGCCTTTTCAAGAACGATGACCCGCCGAGGCATTACAACCATCATCATAAGTGATCAAAATGAAGAGGAAGAAATTCTTTCCAGAGCTAAGTCTTCAGCAGAGCAAGGGTAGACTGGAGGGGCTAGTATAGCGAGCGTAATAAGTGGCGCCCAACGTGGGGCGAGTTTCGACATAAGATCCACATCAGTACATTTTGTAAAACGACGGAAATAATTTCGACCTTGAACACTTAACTCGAACTTCCTGACCTAATAAACACCGATTTAGATCAGGATATTTTATCCAATTACCCTTCCTAATCCTTTGAATTCAAATTAAATTTTGTAGTATTGTTTAGAGAATTCGAACAAGTTTAAATTTTTAATGTAAATTTTTTGTGTTCACATCCTTTGTAAGATCTAGCTCTGTAAGATTATTTGCTCTGTCAGTTAGAGTGACCCAAATTCAACTTGATGTAATTTTAAATCAGCTTCTTATTTTATTTAGGGATTAGTTAGAAAGTGAGTGGAATGAATAAAAGATTGGACTCTAAAAATTTTGGATTTGAATTTTAGGAAGAGATCTATTTGATGTGGACATTTGTTTAGAAAATTATCTGTTGAGGTGGGATTCAAGTTGAACTATATAAGGATCATTCATAAAGTCAAGTTTTTTGTTTTGCCCTTTGGATAAAGTGGGTTTTGAGATTTAAAATCTTTTAGAATTAAGGTTAGCGGGAAAATATATTTTAGTTAGGGTTACCAGAAATTTTAGTTTGGTATTTAGTGGATTTTAGATAAAGCTTTCTGAGTCCTAATTCTTGTTTTTTATTTTTTGGATTCGGCAGTAAGATCGATTTAGCGGTCGATTAGTCGATGCAAATTTTCGTAGCGATTTAGAGCTTTTTAGTTGCGCTTTTTAGAAGCGTTGATTTAGATACGAATTTTTGGAATGCGAAATTAGAATTCGTTGTGAGTTGCAACAATTGTGCAAACTTTTCTGAGTCGTGAACAGCAGTTTGGAGGAACCCGGTCCATAGTTAAAGAAAATAATTACACCACCTAAGAACTGATAATGGAGAATACCACAGATTGAGCCAACGTTAAAGTTGCGGCGTACATCTATACGGAGTGGACGTCTCCTAATCTGGGACTCAAGCAGAGTCGGTTGCAACATCTTCGTTTTAAGACAGGGCTTGGTTGGAAAATGCTGGTCCGATTTTGAAGCTATTTATTGTTAAATATATTTGATTAGAGTCTAATTATGCCGAAGTTAACTACCTTAAGTAGTTAATCTTCTTTTACTTGTTCATGTCATAAAATTTTGCACGGGTTTAGAGATCCAGTTATGTTGGATTTGGCATCGCTTCACAGACCTTTTCCATTTAAAAATGTTTAGAAATTTATGTAGTGACTGTAAGATGATTTTGAGAATTAGGTAGTATCTAGCGGATTGTAGATAGTCCTCTAGAGATTTGAAGGATATAGAGCATTCAACAGGGTAACTACCATTATTGTCTAAATTTATATGAGGGACTTATTTTGGCTGAGTGGTTATATAAAAGGGGATTTAATTATTTGCGAATATTAATGGGAGTTTACAACAAAATTTGATTTAGATATTGATTTTGAAATTTAGAAATCTGATTTAGATATTGATTCTGAAAGATAGAGATTCGATTAAGATATTGATTTTGGAAAATTTTAAATTTGAGCCCTGTGTAAATCACGCAGGAGGACGAACTATTGTTTTGGGTTATATTTTGGGTAAGAACTTAACATCGTGTATTCCAATAGAGTACAAATTCAAAATAAAGGTACAGGTGGAAATTTTTTTTGTCGATAAAAAGCAATCTACTTATTATTGAATATATATTGTTATTGTTATGATACTTGATTTGTGAGAATACGGATTTGGTAGTATATATATATGCGAGTAACAGAGTTACTAAAAAAACATGATACAGGTTGTGGAAGTAAATTTTGTGAACAGTGCACTAAAGGACTACAATATTCTGTATTACCGAATTTTTTTGAATTTTTGAAAATGTTATGAAAAGTGTACAGATAGTGATACGGATTTTGACGATTTGAGGGAATTATAGTAGGAGAGTAGAGTTGAGTTAACAACACCTCTTCGCTTTTGAGTTCAAAAAACTAAATAAATGATTTTGACGGCTTGGGACAAGGGACTTGTGATTTAGAGATTTGGTTTAGTCAAAAAAGCGGCTTAAGTGAGAACAAACGGAATCTTCGGATTGTTTTAAAGGAGTCAATTTAAGGGTTAGTGGATTTTGGGATAGGTAAGGGTTTTAACAATTGCTTAAAACAAAGGTATGTTAAGGGATTGAAGGGGGTGAGTTAGTCAAAGGTTTTTGAAATTTAAATAAAGGGATATTAAGGGGTTGAATAGATCAGGTTAATTCAAGGGTGTAGGTCAAATATATTCTCCATACGGAAACTAGTTTATTGAAGAAAAAAATAAATAAATGGTAATTCTAAATAACTGTTTATGAAAGGAATTAAACGTAAAATAAATCAAAATTTTTTTTCGGACTTTAAAACAATGTAATCTGGTCTATATAACATAAGTTTTTCAATAAACTAGTTGATAAATTGTTCAATAATAAAACATCATTGTATATTCACGTACATTTGCTATCTTCATTCGCTTAGTTGCTGTAATTACATATGGCTTTTTGACTTTAATTGCTTAATAAACATACTCGTACTCGCTGAAAATAATAAAATCATTATTAGTATATCATTCTTACAAATAATATCACATCATTACTTACTTAAATTGCTTATCCGCCTGTCGGTTGCATGGGCTTATATATTACCAAATAAATATATTACTAGATGAATGTTTCATAAATAAAATTCACCCTAAATAATCATAAATAAATAAACACCCTCTATACAGGGTGTTAGATACATGAGCATCGAGGTGGCGCCCACATCATAGCAGGAAGAAGTAGAAGCCTTTTGAAGAACCACGACCTGCAAAGGCATTTCAATCATCATCATAAGTGATCAAAACGCCGAGAAAGAAATCCCTTTCGAGAAGTAAGCCTACAGCGGGCAAGCGTAGCCTGGGAGGGAAGCAACCGAGCGTTGTAACTTGTCCTCCAGTTTTCCCCTTCTTCCATTTCTTTCTCATTCCATTCAATCCCCTCACACTCCTTGAAGCAGTGATTACACTTTTCTTCTTTCATTCCACAAATCCTACACATTATTTCTATATCTTTCATCCAGTATTTATTTCCTCTTTCTTCATTCCCACATCTAAACCTAGAAATTATTCTTTTATCTTCCAGACTCATTACTAATAATAGATATTTAGCCATTCCTTCGTTAGCCTTTATCCGCATTTACCTACAACTATATCTACTCTCACCTATGATTGTAACACTCTCTTGTCTTTCTACGTCTTTCATCAATTTGACCATCTCATTCACCGTCTCATTCCCTCCCATGATCTTCTCATACCATCTTTCCGTTGACCATCCGATCCTCCGATTCACTGTCATTCTATTCTTAATTCAACCATTTTCACATCTTTCGTAATCTGCTTTCAGCATTCCCTCCATGTATACTTCACGAACGAACCTACAACTTTCATCTCTCAGTACCTTCCCTTCAAATTTAATTATCCTTTTCACTCCTTCATGCCAACATTTGAATTTTCCTACCTCTTGCATAACAATCTCAAGCCTTGTACTTCTTTCCAATACCAATATCCTTTTTAACCATCCCACTTGCATTCCTTCTATCATCTCCCTTTCTTTAACCGCCCATACTTACGCCCCAAACATTATAACACTGTTCATACATACATCCATTAACTTCATCCTCATTCTCACTGACTCCGCAAACTTTCTTTCCCACACAACCCTCATCCTCTCAATTACAGCCGTGCTTTCATAGTCGCCATTTCAAAATGTTCTTTAAAAGATCCATTTTGCGTTAACGTAATTCCTAAATACTTATAGGTCTTTACTCTTTCAATTTCGTTTCCTTCTATATCAAACTTCTCATTCCTGCAAACCCTCCCACCCTTCTTGCATGCCATTATTTTCGTTTTTTATGCATTCATCACCAGTCGGCTCTTATCCAAATATCCTTTCACTCGCCCAATCATTTCTTTCTTCTCCTCTTTACTATTCGCCACATATACTATGTCATCGGCATATGTAAGAGACCATACCTTTACACTTCCAATTTTCAGACCACTTGCTTGTCTTTTCTCTGAAACCTCCTCTAAATCTCACAGATTTATGTTAAACAAACAAGAGCTTAATGGACAACCCAATCTTACTTCTCTTATGGTCTTATGGTACTTTGGTGTCGTCATACAATCCTTTTATCATTCTTACAATTCCTCTCGATACCCGTACCATCTCCATTCTCTCCCACAGTCTTTCCCTTACAATCGTATAAAACGGGGCTTTCAGATCAACCAATAGAAGGTATAACTTTTTCCTTTTTCCAATCTCTCTATTAAGTAATTTACAGTGACTATATTGTCCGCAGCCCCCCTACCTTTAATAAAACCATTCTGCGTATGGGACAATATTCCCTTCTCTCTAATTTGCTCTTCCAACCTTCTATTTATGACTCTAGCATCAACCTACACAAGCCATCTATTACAGTTACTCTCCTATAACTATTAATATCCATTCTGTTTCCTCTCTTATACACTGGCACAATTTCACCTTTTTTCCAGTCATCCGGTATCTTTTCTTCACCCATCCATATCTTATTCATTCCCCTAACTAACGCATACATTACATTCTCATTCAAACACTCAGCCGCCTTGTCCTTTTTTATTCTCTTTATCCCTTTATTTAACTCATCCACATTTAATTCCCTCATTGCACTACATTCCGACCTCCCCATTCCCCTATCTTCATCCGTATCACCTATTCTCACAGTGTCCTCTACGAACTTGTCTGTCCTACATTTCTCCTCCCATTCATTTAAATTAATCTTACATCTTTCTACTTTTCTTCCTACTATCCCCCTTCTTCTCAAATAACTACATTCATCCCTTTCGTTACTCAATTTACTCACCTCCTCTTCTTCCTTCCTCCTCATCTTTTCTTTTAGCTCCTTTACTTCACTTAACCACTCATCTCTAGCACTATTATATTTCTCCCACTCAGCTTCACCTTCCGTTACTTTTCTCAGTACCTCCCTTACCTTTCTTTTCTTTTAATCCATTCTTCATCCACCTCCATATTTCCTTCCCTATTCTTTCTCACCCACATCCTCTCATTCCTCCTATCGAGCATACTTTCAACCATTCCTGACACCTCATCTATACTACTCATGCCATCCCATGAAACCTTCTTTAACCTTTCAGTCAACACTTTTTTTAAGTTCTCATTTCATATATATTCTCCAGCTACTTCATTCACTTTCACTTGTTTATCATATGTACTTTCCCCTGTTACCCCCACCTTCCATTCAGTTTCTAGACATTTGTTGTAATTGACATTCAAATGTTTGTTGGTATTACGTACCTATTACTATATACCTCTCATAAAAAATATTAAAAAAAAAAACAAAATATTTAAAATTCAAACTGATATTATTATTAAGATTCAATTATACATTACAAACCCATGATGGCAGTGAGGTATATCATAAGCTACCAGGTTTGCTCTACGAAAAAATTATAACCTCTAATAATAGCAAAAGTGAAAATTACAATACAGTTTTAGAAATATCATTAGAACTTTTTGGATAAGAGCAGTAAGTAGGGTCTATTTTATCTACATATAGATACCCTTGTTCCAGGTGAATTTGCTTTCGCTGCCAGTTGATTTAATTACTCGAAGTAGTACAAAATCGTATTCCAAAAAACTCTATATTTAATTGAAATACGTGGTAATTGATATTGTTAGGTTCTTTGATAGAAAATAAATTTTTGGAACATTTTACTTTTAAATATCAAATTTTAATATGAACAATTTTGTAATTGTTGGAATTTAATATAAAATATTACTTTCATTTACCTATTTAGCACTTTTAATATTTTACTTTGGTTCGCGCCATGCTTGGAACGATATAAGTCCGTTGGAGCGACTTGAACGGCTCCAATGGACTTGAACGGCTCCATTGGTATCGTTACAACAATGAAACAAGCCAAAGTAAAATACTAAGTGCTAAAATAGGTAAATGAAAGTAATATTTAATGATAATTTCCAACAATGAAAATTAAGTTGTTCATATTAAAATTTCATATTGTAACGCCAAAAGATATTAGACGTATTCAATTCTTGGGATTCTATTTGTAGAGATTTTAAATATTTCAATTGATCTAAATGATCGAAACTTATTAAAATCAATAAATTCAATTAAATAATGTAGTAATCTATTATTATAATTTCATTTAATTATAAAAATTTAAATTAATGAATTTTCGAATAAAATAGAGATTCATTCAATTTGAAAAATAAACACACATCGTGAAGGTGGTACTTCGTAGGCGAGAGGGAATCTATTGCGACGAAATTAGCTAGAATCAAAGGGGAGAGACATTAGTCTTACGAGAATGAGTTTTGTCACCCCCGTGTGTTAAATTTAAGTAATAGGTTTTCAAATAAGCAGAAGTGAGATGCATAGATGCTAACTTCTGCCGAAACTACTGCTAACTTCTGCGTTTTGGTAAAAATTGATCAGTTCGCAACTAGTCCGTTAGTTATATTTTTACCGTCTTAAAGCACGCGAATTTTTTACTTTATTATTTTCGTTGGTTATTGTGAAAATAATGGCTGAATTACAGATGTAAATTTTGATTAAGGAACTAAAACACTTGAATTTTATTCTGAGAAAATAATTTATTTCAATATAACTAATTTTCATTTTATAACAAGCTAATATACAATTAACTTTTATTTAAGTGTTGCTTACTAGTTTTATATTTACTTATGTATTGAAAAAAAGTGTACCGGTGGCAGATAAACCTTTATGCAAATTTAATAAATCAGCGCCGTACTATATTTTGTTATGTTGTCAGTCAACCCAACCTTTATTAATTACTCTCTAATTATTATTATTAATTAAATGTTGCTTGGTCGTTATTTTATTTATTTTCGGCTAGAAGGAAACTGTGTTGTATTCGTACTAACATTTATGTAAATGAAACAAATCTTAAGTCAAATCGTACTTGTTTTATTATTTGCCAAAATTTGTAAACCTACTATAATTGTTTTATAGTTATAATGGGAAGTAATATACAACACGTTGATCTTTATATCAAGGAAGATAAAATTCTTGAAGGTGCCGAAAACGTTATTCAAGTTATACGACCGAAGTGGGAGAAGAAACATATGGTATATAAGGTATTTGATTTTTTCTTAGATAAATAATGTTTAATCGAAATTATTATTTTGATTTAACGTTATGAACATAATTTTTATGTTTCATGTACGTAGTATGTATTATGTATTGTTGTTGTATGTATTATTTTGGGTGTAGATACATAGATAGGTAGATAGATAGATAAGTATATATCATAAAAAGTACAATCGATCATTAAATTTACAATAAATCTACAGAATATAAAAATGGTCATAAAAGGAATAAATACTATGGCACAAAATATAGAGTTTTAGTTTAGCATTTAATTTAGTCACTTAATTTTTAGGCATTTAATTTTTTCGAAGAATTCTC
>WYDF02307640.1:0-14010 GCA_009867245.2 Adranes taylori | reverse complement strand
GAATAGTATAATCTAACTCCCCTTTCTGTAAACTCCTTAGCCACCCCCCCCCCCAACCCCCACATAAATTTAGAAACCAAAAAAGGATCAGATCCCTGGCGAATTTACTATATCTTTCAAATCTCTAGAGGATTATCTACAAATTCACTAGATGTTACGTTACCTAAATAGCAAGATGATCTGACAGTCACTACATGAAGTTGTTTTTAAAAATTTAAAATGAAAAAGGTTGGCTGCTGGCTGAATATATTTCTTGCATTTGTTTGACCTATATCCGTCCTTTTTATTCGCTTCTGGCTCACAATGTTGTTCCTTCCTCTTTCTACCTGTTCTGCTTGAACCTCCTGCCACGTTGAACGAGGAAGTGTGTTGTTGTCGGCGGCTTCATCGACTCTTGTTCGTCTCATCTGATGGTTGTTCCTTGTCATTCTTTCTTCGTTTGCTTCTACTGGTGACGCCGTTGTTCTTGTTACTCTCCAATTTTACTTGGTGCTGCTGTTAAGCGGCGTACGTTAGTCATCCTTGTTTTTCGACCCTTGACTTTAACAACGACTGCTTTCATGGCACCTGTGGACTTCTTGAGGATGCTCATTATGGTTCTGATTGGCTGCTGCCCCTCACTGGATTATTTCTTTAATACTCACTTCTTGGCCGACTTGCCGTCGTTTTTCGGATTTGACGTCTTCCCACAGAAGGGTATTTTAAATTTCTGTTTAGGATCTTGAGGTCTACAGTTTCACATTGAAACTGCCGTTTCTGTCGCCTCCTACGAACTGTGTCAAAGTATGGCTCTGCTTCTAGTTCTTTTGTTATCTAATCAACTAAAACCTGCTCAAATCCTTTATTACGTTTGCGTCGTAAAAGGTACTTCTTAGTTATTTCCAATTGTTTTGTTGCTGAATGTATATCAGCATTCTTTTCTTTGAAGTACTTTACTTGTAATATTTACTCCAAACTAAATATTATACTATGTAAGCGGATATGCCATAAATTTGTATCTACAAGTTGCATCAGCCTCTGATTCAATTCTTATGGTATTTTCTGATGAGAGATTTGAATTTTGAATCATCAAAGACATCCCATAGTGAATAATATATTTCGCCAAGCTTCAATGCATCATGCTCTCCTACCTTGTTACGCTTTACGGTTTAAGCATGAAATTCAAAATTCGACTCGATAAATCTTGCCAGCGGTGGGTAGTATCAGCGGAAAACTTCTAAATTTGTTGAACTAATCCAAACAAATTAGTTGCATCAAAGCAGCACTTGATGCAACTAGTGTAGAAATTAGTTGCATCAAGGCAGAAGAATCATTGACACTAATTTCAAAAAATGTGCACTGCAATGAATAAAGAAGGCTCGTGTGCTTATGTTTAGTATTCTACTTTGAACACCGTTTTCTTTCCCTTCCTATTTACAGCCATTATCATATTCCTGGCCACGACCGTGTTCAATTGGTAATTCCATTGTAAGCTGATCAATTACAGACAAATCGTGCAATCACTGTCATTTGTTCAATATAGCTAACGTCTGGAGAATTGGTCAAGCAATCCAGGGGTATTGAATAGTATTTAGCCAATTTAATAGACAATTATTTTTATAGGTACCGAAATAAGCTGATTTCGGATTTCTTTCCCAAGTGTTTTTTGCTTGTTGACTCGACGCAAATGTTCATTCATTACTAGTCGAACATGACTAAATATTCAATAAGACAGTTTTCATTATTGGTACTGTACACTTTCTCATTTGTTCCACGAAATGCCAGGTTTTATGTATCAAGTAGTCTGATTAAAGCCATTAAACGTTCCAGTATTTAACGCCAATATTGTTCCGGTTGTCAGATATTTTGCTGATTATTATTATCAATGGCTGAGTTTTAGATACACGCAAATTCAGTTCTCTACAGGAATGCTAACACTCCAAATGGGGCTATTTCTTTCATGTCAAGACATAATTGATCCAATGTTCTTCAGGTCTCTAGGTCCGGAACTTTGCAGAATTGACGTCTTTTTTTATGAATATTTTTACAGCAAAATTTACAGTATATGTTCTGTGTGTAACACGTCACAGGAGTACAACTCGTAATCTCGCAAAGATTGCGAGCACCAGCGACAAAAGGCGCCTACTTGGCCGATCTCCCAAATGTCAAACACAGTTTTTGTGTAGCATCGTTGTTGTACTAATTTATTTCAGAGGCCGGAAATTTAGGAATATTCCCAACCAACCTGTTGCGCCCTAGGCGGCTGTCTAGTTTGTCTTAATGGTAACGCCAGCCTTGGCGTGTAAGGTTACGCACTTGAGCAAAATTTTTAGTAATGACTGAAAACAATTCCGGTTCTATAAAATATCTGCACTTGTTGCAAATAACTGCGGTTATTAAACAATTAATATTTTGAAACTGACATCAGCTGTTCTAAAAACCTCTGTTTTAAGATGATTTGCTTCTATATAAAATGAATTTCTTCGCTTCAGATGTTGAAAACGAAACATCTTGGATTCTTTATTGCGAAACTAGATGATAACCCGTTGTAAAACGATTATCCATATTTTATTTACCCAAATGAGTTGGGTTATTTGACCCCTACCGGCGTTTTTCGTAATTCATACAGAGTAAAGTAGAAAATTAAGTTATATACTATAATCTAACATGATTAAAAAAATTAAATGCACGCCCCTGTTAGTATTGAATGTAAACTAAACATGACAACAAACTTATCTAGTTAATTCATGTTTCTTTTAATGCAGCCTTCGTACGTACTACAAAAGTACTAACTATCTCACTCGACCATAAATGCTAGTGATACAATAAGTATCAAAAGCGTTCCAGATACACAGACAGACGGGCAAAGCTAGACGTTTATATCCAAGTATTTTTGTTATTTTATAAAACTACATTCTTTAGAATTGATACGATATTTGTTGATACTAATTGTATCCTGTTATATTGAATTTTTAATTATTTGGTATAAAACATTTAAAACTTTTATTATGATTTGTTCAAGTCATATATAACATCCAATAAATAATTAATTTCACTATTGTTAAGATTTATATAAATATAATAAGTGACTTAATAAAATTACTCACTAAACAATAATGGTTTTTAGTGACATAAAACATGTTTATATACGAGGGCTGTTTATATATCTAGTTGTTAGATATAGCAAAGAATTTGCGATAAAGTACTGTTCTGGTTCTGTTTAAAACTCATTAAATCTATACTTCAGTGCTATGAAAAAAAACTTAAAATCATAATATTTTAAGGAAATCATAATTTTTGATCCAATGTTTCTAGCAAGTAATGTTTCTAGCAAGTGCGTTGCATTTAAAGACTAACATTTTGTAATAAATAATATTGAATTCTTGAAGATTCAATATTTTCCAGTCAACAATAAGTACTAATGTACTAAATACTAACATAATTTCTAAATGTTGACTATTAATTTTAAAATTTAACTAATTTTTAAATTAATGAAAGAGGCTAAAATTAAAAAAATTACCTAGAAGAGACCTCCAAATTAATTGCCTGTTTAAACGACGATTTATATTCTATATCTAGAGCAAGTTATAAGTAACCTCTGTATAAATCAAAAAGATTGACATTCATCAACACTCAACTCAACAACGCAGCACAATTGTTCTGTTAGAAAACGGTATTAGAAGCGATGATGATCATTTTGCATGTGACACGCAGGGTCGGTGCGATATTCATGCATAATTTCGTTTGTTGCTAATGCATTCGTTTACTACTGGAACTCTCTTAATGCAAACAACAATGAACCATACGACTGCACTCGGCGAATGCGTTGCGTAGTAAACGTAATAAGTTTGTTGACTGTGTGTGCTGTGTGGAAATGGGTGTACGGTTCCTGCTACGCTGCATACACTGCATGCGCGTGTAATTAAGTATTCTCTTGCTGCTTCCATGAAGGTAGAAAACTATGCTAGTACTTATTCGATCCATTATTCAGTTAGTTTTTAATTTATTATCAAAAAAGAGGTAGCGGTAAAAACAACTATTTCTCCTTACAATGATACTGGTAGCAGTGCCAGATGCAAAGGAAGTGATGTAAATGAATAGCAACATCAATAGTAATAATTCGAAAAATGAAGACTCGAATTGAACGAAATCCCAGTCGCAGTGGGAAAAAAACTACTTCTGAACATATTGAGAGAACAAGCCATTTTGAAAAATGAGCTTCATTGAAGCCTTTGAAGTTTCAAAAGACACACTATTTCATCCCTGAACAGAAAAAAAGTAGGCTGGGTAGAGCAAAGGAATTGCTTCGTTTGCACGCATGTGGCCTATTTCCGAATGTCGTCTTCTCTGATGAAGCTCCATTTCCAATTGAGCAACATATAAACAAACAAACGGACCGAGTTTACTTGCCAGAGAGGTCATACGAAAATTTACACCGGATGGCCACTGGAAAGCAAGCACCACCAATGGTGATGATTTGGACCGGCGTTACTGTCGATGGCCGCTCTCCACTCGTATTTTTGGACCGTGATGTGAAGATAAGCGCAAATGTTTATCGCGATACTATTTTGGAAGATGTGTTTAAGTCTTAGGCACGTAAAAATTTCGGCCACAGAGCATGGACGTTCGAACAGGACACTACGCAGTCTCATAAAGCATCAGTCTCAAGCGCATCAACCAAGAATGGTTGATAAACAACGTGCTGCACTTTATTTCTTCAACACAATGGCGGGTAAATTCTCCGGATGCAAACTCGATGGATTTATCTATGTAGGGTATTTTGAAGAGTAAGGTTGGCACAAAAAAATACCAAAGTATTGACGCGCTCAAGAGAGCACTTCCTCGGAAATGGCTACGCATTCCGGAAGCCCACATTCGTGCAGCGTGCAATTAATGCCTTTGCCGACCAAGTCAAGACTATAGTTAAGGCAAAACGAGGCCATATTGAACAAAAGTAGATTTATTCTAAAATTTTAACGTGATTACTACAATTTTGCGTTTTAATCAATAAAGTTCAACAAATGAAAATAATACAGCGTTTTACTGTGTTGCAATTTTTTTCAGTAGCCCTGTATATATTTATACAGGACTACCCCAAATATTTTTCTGCGAACGCCTCTGCAGGATACATTCAATGTCTTCCAATGAGCAACAATAAAGCATTTATTGTGCATGACTGATTTTTTTTCGTGCAAATTATAAGAGCGCGATCATAATTTTTGTTTGATTCCAATGAATCTGAAAAGATTATTTGTGTTTGAGTATAGCTGTTGTTGGGTATTAATAAATGATTATTTTAATTTAACTGTTTAGTAATATTACTGCACTGTCAGAAACAATAATGTACATTTTGTGAAAACAAGTATAATAGTTTGTCGGTTGTAGTAACCTTGCTAATGATGTGTTTATGAATGTGGAAATCAGAAACTTGACCTTTTCATTTATTAATATAATTAAACCTATGCTGTTTAAACGTTTCTATGTTAACATACGCCTAATATACACAATTGCAAATGATTTAATTGATTTGTTAAATGAATTTAAGAACTTTTATTTTGTATTACATAAATGTTTTTATCACTTTTTTAAACAATAATATGCTTTATTTTTGCTACATGAAATGTTCTAAGATTTCAAATCGTATTTTTAAAAACGCTTGCAATGCCATTTATTTATGAAATAAAAATATATAAAAAAACAATTAATTCATTATATATACAAAAACTTTCAAAACAAAACCACAAATACATTTCTTAACGACCACTTACCGACAGAAAGTAAGGCATTAAAACATCAGTCATCAAACATCAGACATACCTTTTCTTTAAAACCCGCTCCTTTCATTCCCTTTTCAACCTTCCCCTTTCATTCTTTGTCAATCATTTCTCTTACATCCCTCAACTTTTCTTGCATTCTTCCCCCATTCAAACTTCTTACGTCCCTTTTAATCTTCCAATCCCTTAATTCACATATTCCACCTTTCTCCCCCCCCCCTTTTTTTTCCCCTGAGTTATCCTATTTTCTTTACTACCTTTTTTTATTTCAGTCATTATATTCTTCTTGATATCAGTACCCCTTCCTTCCGTCCTCTACCATGCTAACACTCCAGTTTTCCCCTATTGCCATCTGCTCCTCACTCCATTCAATCCCCTCACATTCCTTCATTCAATTGTTCCAAAACTCCTTTGTTTACATATTCTACACAGTTTTTCATTTTCACTCATCCAGTACTTATTTCTTCACTCCCACATCTGAACCTCTTTCATCATATTTTCATATACCATATATATGTAGTAATTGGGAAAAACTAGATAAGCGATTAATTGCTAAACAGAGATCCTACAATTGACAGCAAAAATAAATTTCCTGAGGTATTTATTAAAATACAGTAGGCTCACGATTATCCATGTCCCGGTCAGCCCGAGTATCTGGGTTAACCGAGCTAGTTATCGGAAGATAAAAATAAAAATGAAGCTCTTAATAGCGGAACAATTACGGCGAGAAGCGATATTTATTCGTTTTACAAGCAATGTCGAGCCTTAGATGTCTCAACTGGCTGTTGCAAGGTCAAGACCTCACGGCATCCATCTGTATGGAAATATGTAATCTCGGAAATACTGTACAGTACTGTACTTCGGGTCACTCGTAACTCCTCGCACTTCCACTATCACTTCAGTTGGCTCTGTGATGGTGTTAAACGTGGTTGTGTTATTGCGTTGTCTTTTGTGCCTTTATTGATTTCTATGTTTCGATATGAACGGGAAATGGAAGAGACTTGTTTCTCTTGAAACGAAATTTAATGCAATAAAACGGTCGGACAATGGCGAGTTTATTAAAAATGTGGCTACCAATTTGGGAATTGGGGAAGTGACTGTTGGGGATTGGAGACCTAACCGGAAACAAATTTAAACCTTTCTAAACAAAAGTGTGAGTGGAGCCATTGATTTCAGTCTAAAGACTTTGAAGAAGAGCGACTCCAAGCAGATATCTGAAGCTCTTCTGCTATGGTTTTGACAGCTTCGACGGATGGGGTGTCCTGTGAGTGGGCCAGCGCTTCAAGCTAAGGCACTTGAGTTCCACAAGAACTTTAAAGATAGCGAGGACATATTCACTGCAAGCGATGGATAGCTGGACAGGCGTAAGAAGAAATATAGCATAATGCAGCGGAGAATTAGTGGGAAAAACTGTCGGCTGACTCATCTGAAGTTTCGGAATTTCAGACTGAAATGGAAGAAGTCATTTTGAAGGAAGGATTGACCTCAGATGAAATTTTCAATTCGGATGAAAAAACCTGCTCCCGGATTAAAAAAAGTAAAGAGGTAATCACAATTCTGGCTGCTTGCAATGCTTCTGGATCTTTGAAACTAAAGCCTCTGCTTATTGGAAAGTCTAAAACTTCAAGAGAATAATAAAAATATCAAAGTCAGCTGTCTGCTAATAATGTACTGCAACCAAAGGAGTGCATGGATGGATAGCACGATTTTTAGTGACTGGCTTTTTAAGGAATTTGTTGCTGCCACTGAAGCATTTTTGAAAAAAAATAAGCTTCCCTGGAAAACTATTTTATTATTGGATAATGCGCCATCTAACCCAGATGCCAAAGAACTGTGCAGTGGTGATATTAAAGCTGTATTCCTACCCCCTAATGTGACATCGCTTATACAATCCCTAGACCAGGGGGTTCTAGAAACGATGAAGAGAAATGATCGGCGAAGGCTTCTCCAGATGTTAATTGTAAAATTAGACGAAGGATTGACTATTAAGGAAGCCTTAAAGCAAGTCATATTAAAAGATGTAGCATACTGGATTGCTTCCGCGAGATGAAAACTGCCACCATTCAAAAGTCATTGGAAAATGTAATTGGCTTAGATGGACCCCTAAAAAAGTACCAGAACAGGAGAATGTGCAGCTCAACGAGACAATGAGCTGCATGTTCAAAATCAAATCAATAGCATCCGTGATTGGTGCAATGAAGATGGCCAGATGAAGACTACCGATGAGGAAATTATCGATATGGTTAACACAGTGAAGAAGATGTGCTAAATAATGACAGTGAAGCAGACGACGATACGGACGAGAAAACTCCAAAAATATCCGATTCCGATGGGCTGAAATTGATCGACACCGCTCTCACTTACGTAGAGCAAGAAGAACACCATATGACAGACTATATCTACAGCATTGGTGTAAAGCAATTTAAAGACTTTTTTAAGAAATAATTTCATGTTTCTACTTGCTTACAGGTCTGTAATTATATTTTTTATATGTTCTTTCATGCAATAAACAAATTTTGTACATTTTCACGAGTTTTTACTTAACCTCCGTCTTATCCGAGTTTTTCTGTATCCGAGGTGGTCTTGGTCCCAATTACCTAGAATAATCGTGAGTCTACTGTAAGTCTGAAAATTCTTTTCGATCTAGAAAATGAATTTCATTAAGTATTTATGCAAATACCTTACTGCATCGAAGAAACTGCATCAAAAGTCTGTGCTGCATAGAAGAAACTGTATTTTCTGACGTATTTACCTTCTTTTCCGCGTGTAGGAACCCAAAAACAATAAATTTACTGAAGTATTTACCAAAATAACTCAAATAATTCTTTTCAGTGATCAGGATATGATGAAAAATTGATGTTTTGGTGTATTTATCGAGATATGCCCAAAGATCCTTTTCGGTGTAAATATTTGAGGTATTTAACCAAATAACATAAAAAAATCTTCTCGGTATGTATGATTGGGTTTGTTGACGCCTAAATAAATTTTCTCATAACAAAATGAATTTTCTGATTATTTTCATACAGCAAAAAAGTATTTTGTTAGAAATTTTGATAACAATTCATTATTTTGATGCCCCACGTAGCGAAAAAAATGATGTGAAGAATTTTCCAGGAAAATATTCAGAATTTCTATGAAAAATTTGTTATTCTCGGTGTTCTACACACCGAAAGGGAAGTATTTTGTTTAATAGATGAGAAAATCCATTTTGGATATAAATTTTAGCAACTATTTTTCCAACGATATATCAACTCACCTAGTTTCAAGTAAATTGCATATAAGTTTGTATACCAATAACTTGCGAGCGTTATTGACGCCCGGGACACGATACCGTTTTGGCGCCCCCAAAAAAGGTAAAACCTGTAATTTTCCAGGAAATCTTGTTTGTCTTGAGGATCGTTTAACGCCCTCTGCTATTGGCGCCCGGTACAGCCTCCTTCGCTTCTGTTGTATACTGTATCCTGTATTTTGTTGATTTCAGATGTAAAATAAGCTGGTAATTTGAATATGCTATTTGTGTGCGCCTGCATCGTCAAATTGAATAACTCAAGCCCCAATCGAAACGATTTTAATCGCATTTTGTACACAGGTCGCTAGACAATCTGAAATTGAGATGAAATTACGACTATGTGTCGTTTTATATTTTCTTAAAAATTTAAAACGTATTGCATAAGTACCTTAATTACCATTATCGGTTTTAAATATATGTATTAGAGCGCGACGTCGCCACTTTTAAATTTGAAACGTTTTCGTACAATCTTTCCGGAACATGAAACAATATTGTAATAAATTTTGTTACAAATTGCTCTAATTCTTTTATTTTTATTTTAAACAATTTTTTGAAAAATAAACTTGATCATTTGGAGAGTGTGTTTAGTTTTAGTAACTTTGCAGTCCTTTTCCTTGAGAACAGCTTCTTTAGATTTGTGTATCGGATGATCCTTTAATTAGCATATGATCATGCATACTGGATGTTTGCATACACGTAACGTTCACTATTTTGACATTGTCGAACACTAAGTTTACAAAATACGGGAATATATTAAATAATGAAGTGTGCATAGGGCTGATTGTTAAATTACTAGACCATTGATAAGGTCACCTGATGGAACACAATAGATTAACGTATCTTTCTAATTTTTCTGAAATGATTTTTAGTCTGAAAATTTCTGATTTCTGTCGGGAGCGGACACGTAAATTTTTTATTACGTAATGAAAAAATGAATTCGGGAAGTGAATATTTATATTTTTGTCGGTTAAAAAGAACATATTCGCCGCGATGAATAGAACACTTTTTCCTTAAAATGAGACCCTTTTATTGGTGGTAATTTTTAATACAGTCGAGCTTAATGCAAATTGAATTTTTACATTTTAGGAGCGCTTAATACTTTTGTACTGAAATTACTTTTCACAAATTATTGAATTTTAAAAATATGAAACCAAATTTTTTCTACTGTAATACTTCATTTTATGTCATTTTCAAAGTTCTGTGACGTTAAAACCGAACGTCTTGCACTTGTTTAAAATATCTACCTGAATGTTTAATAGAATTTTGGTTTTTCAAAGATTATAAAATCTTACGTAAAAATTTCATTTTTGCAGGAATTATGACCATAACGCGTGCCCCGTGTGAGCTCGATAAAATGAGCCTTTTCCAGGATCTGAAGCTGAAACGCAGAAAGGTTGACTCACGCTGCAGTAGCGATGGTAAATATACATCTTTTTTCTTTTTGTTGTACATAACTTTTTAATAATCGCTTTTCTCAGTAACTTCATCCAATGGGCAAATTTTGGCGTACTAAAAGTGGATCATTCATTTTAGAACATAATTTTGGATCATTTAATTCCAAAGATTGAAGAGTGGCACACTCTGTCCTATGATAGTATCGCTATTGGCTTAATGCATGAAAAATAGTACAACCAAATACACTTTTCCTACTTCTATTCGATCCACTTTTATGAATAGTTTAGTAGGCATAAATTACTCACACATATAAGCGAAGGTATCAGTTGGAGAATTTACGAGTTAAATTAGCAGAGAATTTATGCTTGAGTACGTTGTGAGACAAAGTAGAAGCTTTCTTAAAAGAATTGTAAAATAATACACGTTAGATATATTGTCTATTTTAGTGAAGAACAATTATTATCTCACACTTAATTTTCTAAAATAAGGAACTTTAAATAGGTGATCTATGTAGTGTAATTTTTTCTGTTTGTAGGTGAATCAGTGGCCGATACTAGTACATCATCTCCAGATTTAGTATCTCCTCCCTCACCAAAAATGATTGTAAGTACAGATCTCGGGAGTGGTTTAGGTACGACCAATATTAACAGCAGCGGCAGCAGCACGGGGCTCGCTACATCTCCTCTTTCACCCGATTCTGCTGGTGGCGGAACTGGTTCCACAATAACACTCACTTCCACATCAATCGGCTCCACCCATTTTACTTCAACGATAGACGCTGGAACTGCACGATTACAATGTGATCAGGCGCAGAGTCCAGCGAATCCCGCATATCGTAGTATAGGAGAACATAATCAACTGTACGAAAGACAAACTGGACCAATCGGTATGGGTGAAAGACACGAAGGCGTTAATATTAAAAGCGAAGAAACTGAATCAGGTGTTTTTGATGGAGGAGGAGGTGGAGATATGGGAGGCAAGTGTTTGAGTGCAGACGGCGTTACTATAGGATGCAATAAGCGAATTAGTGGCAATGGAAATTTTTTAAATCATAAAATAAAATCTGATAATCTTAGACAATTGAAAGGAGAATCTAAACGAAATTTAAAAGATATTCTTCAGGAGCAATCACATAATTTTGTTGATGACGTAAGTGAAAACATATTTTCTTATTACTTTTATTTATAATAATATTAAGAAATCGAAGAGCAACGAAAATCCCATAAAACAATAAATTTTTCACTCATTTGCAATTGTATATATTTTGTTCAACTTAATTCATACAGATTGACCAAATTATACTTATTAAAACACCCCGAACACAATCAAATTACAATGCAGTATACTACGTGAGAGCAAAGTACACTAGTATGAAAAAACGTGATTTTTCAGGAAAGCAATCTGAAGTTTATGTTTAATTTGTGGCGTAATTTTTTTTAGGTTTCTCTAATTGCTCGTAACTATTGCAGCACTTACTTTTAATAAGACAATAGTTTCATCTTTATCATCACATTTCTTTTATTTTTAACCTGACATTTTTGTATCTTAAGCTTTTTTATTGAATTGTTTCTAGCCATTTCTACAGTTGCTATCAAGGAGCTCCATTCCAAATTAATAACCTCAATAACTCCCTTATTGATGATTACAGTCCTTGATCCCATATTTTAATTCTCAATAAAGGAGTCAAGACGTCTACTCATGCTTTTATTAAGTGAGTTGTTTCTGTATTGAGTTATTTCCTAAGGATTGAGATTCTTTAACGATTTTTCATTTTTGGCCTTTTTTATTCATTAAACTCTTTAAGTAGTTCTCATTATTTGATTCCATATTTTAATTCGCCATAACGGGGTTAGACATTAATTAATGGTTTTTTGAGTGAATTGTTTCTGTATTGAGTTGTTCCTTAACGACTGAGTTTCTTTAACGATTTTTCATTTATTAACTGTTTTATTCATTGAACTCGTCAGATAGTTCTTATTATTTCATTCCTTATTTTAATTCTCAATATCAATAAAGGAGTTAAATATTTCTTCATGGTTTTTTTGAGTTAGTTGTTTCTATATTGAATTATTTCTTAAGGATTGAGTTTCTTTAACGATTTATTGTTAAATTATTCATTGAAATCGTTAGATAGTTCTTACTATTTGATTCCTTATTTTAATTCTCAATAAAGGAGTTCGACATTTAGTAATGGTTTTATTAAGAGAGTAGTTTCCTATTGAGTTATTTCTTAGTGTTTTTTTAATCATTGAGTTTCTTTAACGATTTATTGATTTTTTTTTCAATGACCTCGTCAGATAGTTCTCATTATTTAATTCCTTATTTTAATTCTCAATAATAGAGTTAAGACATCCATTCATGTATTTATTAAGTGAGTTGTTTCTGTAGTGCGTTATTTCTTAACGATTGAGTTTCTTTAAGGATATTTTATTTATTGACTTTTTTATTTATTGAAATTGTTAGATAATTCTCATTATTTGATTCCTTATTTTAAATCTCAATAAAGGAGTTAGACTTTATTAATGATTTTATTAAGTGAGTTGTTTTTGATTCCTAATTTGCTATAAGGACATCTATTTATGGTTTTCTTAACTGAGTTGTATCTGTATTGAGGTATTGCTTTACGATTCTTAACGACTGAGTTTCTTCAACGATTTTTCATTTATAGATTATGTTGTTCATTGACCTCGTTACATAGTTATTATTTGATTCCTTATTTTAATCCTCATTAAGGAGACATCTATTAATGATTTGATTAAATGAGCTGTTCTTGTACTGAGTTCTTTCTTAACGATTTCTTAACGATTGAGTTTCTTTAACGATGTATCATTTATTGACTTTTTTGGTCATTGAACTCGTTAGATAGTTCTCATTATTTGATTCTTTATTTTAATTCTCAATAAAGGAGAAATCTATTAATGATTTTATTAAGTGCGTTGTTTCTGTTTTGGGTTATTTAATAACGGTTTCTTAACGACTGAATATCTTTAACGATTTAACACTTATTAATGATTTTATTAAGTGAGTTGTTTTTGTATTGAGTTATTTCTAACGATTGCGTTACTTTAACGACACTTCATTGATTGACTTTTTTATTCATTGAACTCGTTAGGTTGTTCTAATTATTTGATTTCTTATTTTAATTCAACAAAGGAGTTAGACATCTATTAATAGTTTTTTTAAGTGACTTGTTTCTATATTGAGTTATTTATTAACAATTGAGCTTCTTTAACGATTTTTCATTTATTGACATTTTAAGTCTCAAGAAAGGAGTTAGACATCTATTAATGGTTTTATTAAGTGAGTTAAGTTTCTGTATTGAGTTATTTCTTAACGATTGAATTTTTTTAACGATTTAATATATATTGATTTTCTTATTCAATGTATTCGTTAAATGGACTATTTATAATGCCACGAAACCAATGTTTATTAAAAAAAATGTGCTCTAAATTTTAAGAGAATTCTTACTTCTAAAATCTAAGGTATAAAATTGTTATAGACAGGTGACCAAAAATTGTACAATAAATGAAACTAAATTTTCATTACGAACGTTTTCAATATATAAATATCATC
>WYDF02307639.1:0-28706 GCA_009867245.2 Adranes taylori | reverse complement strand
TTATTTGGCATAATACATATATACAATACATTTTCTACAACTAAAATTAACAACATTTCTTATTACAAATTTATATTATAATTGAAAATTGTCTGATGATCACTGTATAGATAAACAAAATATATATTCACATAATCATACTTAATAACCCTACAGACAAAGGATAACGAGCATTAAGAATATGCCTTCGTATTAATTCACTAAGTATCCTCATTATATCAAACTCCCCTATCACCCCCTTCATTACAATTCCTCCCGTTTCCTTCTCTTATTAACCAACCTCTCTGGAAATGGAGCTAAAAGCTACATCGTACATCTTTGTCTACACGTGCTTACTATGAAGTGGAAAAGAACATAAACGACGACTTGCAAACTACAGCTAGACAAAACCTTATCAATGTTAATAAAATAAAATTTATGATAATAAAACAAACAAACAAGTAATTAAAAAAATAGAATTCAAAATAGAAGAGGAAGAATTAGATGAAGTATCAGAATATAAATATTTACGATTAACAATTGACAACAAATTTGAATGGACATCACATATTGATATTGCATCATTTACGAACTTCCAAATTTCTACCACAAGAAACAATAAAAGCAATACTGAACGCGCATGTATTTAGTCACATTAACTACCAAATATTAGCATGGGGAAACACAAATAAGAAAAACCTGAAACGAGTACAAACAAACCAATCAAAGCAGCACATCAACTTAAAATCAGAACAAGAACAAAAGTAATACACAAGAAACCATGCTAGTCACTACAAGATTCTAATACAAGTTCATTACATTGACGGAATAAGAAGAGGGACACGTAGAATAGAAAGAGGTATATTAAACATTAATGAAATACATCAGATGAGGATTATAGATTATTGACACAAATTAAGTACTAATTGTTTCCATAAATTTGATTCGTGTAATGTGGATACACCACATGCTTGATTGCTGCCAACCAAGTTTCTCTCTACGTGTGTTGCAGTATACAACGCATGGATATGATTGCATTAATTTCAGAGATTATTTGAAAATGATATTGATTGGTTATTATTTATATTTTACGTAGCACTTACCTCATTAAAACTTTTGTTTTGGTTTCCAAATTCTTCAGTTTTATGTTAAATAAAATTAATGAGATTAGGTCTGAATTTCGTTTATAGGGTTGATGTTTCGGTAGTGATTTCTATCACCATCAGTATTACAAATTATTACATTGCGAATTACTATATCTGATAGTAGAAAATGTACGGAAGTAATATAGTGAGAGGTCTTGGCATGATTAATGAAACGATAGTTTCTTTTCATATTTTTTTTTCTGATTCCACAATTCTTACTGTGCAAAGTGATCACATTTATTTAAAATAAAGCGTAATATTATGTTCAGTTTTCAATTAAAACTATGTGATGTATAAAATATTTAGTAGGTTTTAAATTATATTATGCATTTAAGATTTAATGATTTGTATGCTTTCTGCATGTAATTAATTTAAATAAGAATATCTTACTTTGTAGATGCTTCTAATGGGGGATTAAATGATGATGATATTTTAATAATAGAAATGGATATGTTAGATTTAAATATGCATAAGAGACACTTTGATCATGCAGTTAGGCACTTTGGACATATAGACATTGTTCTAAATAATGCTGGAAGATCTCAGAGAGCTGTTTGGGAAGATATTGAGATAGAAGTCGATAAACAAATATTTGAACTAAATATGTTTTCCGCAATTAATTTAAGTAGAATAGCAGTACAATATTTTAAGGGAAAAGGTAGTGGACATCTAGCTATAACATCTAGTGTAGCTGGAGTATTTGGCGCGCCTTTATCAGCTTCTTATACTGGCTCAAAACATGCAATTCATGTATTATAGCATAATGTATATCATTTTGACAGAAGTAATTTAATACAAATATTTTAGGGTTATATGAATAGTTTGAGAAATGAAAATTCAGACAAACAATTAACAGTAACGTTACTTTGTCCAGGACCAACAGTTTCGCATTTTCTTGAAGAATGTTTTACAGCTAAGGAAGGCGAAGTATGTGATATGAAATTTTATTACAGTTTATACATATTTTATAAACGTGTATTTAGCATCGGTCAGAAAGGTGCATATCAAAATGATAATTTCCGAAATCATGAATTAAAAACATTTCACCTTCAACCTCAACTTAACTAAATTTCCAGGCGAATCCGCCACTTTATTATTCATATATAGGAAGCTACTTGTTATTTGGCGCAGTTAATTTAACCTCTGGTTGCTTTTAAAGTTAGGTATCACTGGAATTGACTAAAAATAGATTCATGTTTTCTTAGATCATATTAACACAATGAATTAGCATTAACCATTTAACGCACATTCTTTCTATCACCCGAGTTAATTTGCCCCGACAAGTAATATTTGTTTCTTATACACACAACTGTATATATATGTTTGCTTATTATTTCTTCTCACTCGAAAATAGTTACTAATATGTTTTAGAAGTTATTTAGTTTGATTTTGCGCATTTTGTGCTTTCTTAGGTCATACGCATAACATCCGACATTATGAATATCACCTCTTTGATGAACAATCGGTCTTTCATGTTCAATAATAGAGGATATATCGACGATAGTTATAATTCATAACATTTATATGTATTTTATTTATATTTCATGAAAAGTGATCAATATTAGTAAGTTAGTTAAGAAGCTGAAGGTTTAGTAGTTGATTGATGAGTTTAGGAGATGAATACATTGGTAGTGATTCAAAAATTGATGCTTTTGCGGATGAGCAAAGTAGTGATGATGGACCTTTAGCTTTACTATAGTTTCGAGTACAAGGTACACAATAACCTCAACCGTACGTTTTCACGTAAGCTCCAGCTATAACCCTATATTTTTTTTATGTTAACGATTATTTCTTTTTTTTTATGAAATATTAATTAAATGGCCTGAAACCAAAACATAAACGCTGTAAACATAAAAACTCAAGTGCAGAAATCCTTATCATCTATTTACATGCGGCCAAGAAGCTCAAATGAAATTGAAGCAATTATAAACAACTTACAGAGTAAACAAATCCTCAGAAGACTAGATGGTCAACGCTGGCATTATTAAATCATTATACGTTTTCAAACCTTATCACTTTTCAAATAGCGAATTTGATCCAGAATGATTTGAACAAATTGAAAATGGTCTACTCGTGGGTGCATTGAATACCACTCAAAAGAGCCAAAAGAATATAAAAATGTATTTTTATTGTAAACCAAAAAGTGGGATATATCTATAATTTTCTATTTTACGCTGGGTAAGAGTTACTATTTTGTATGAACATTTTAGTGATCTTTTAATGTTTATACGAGTGGTGATGACATTGATAAAATCTTTATTGAGTAAAGGCTATTATTTGGCAATAGAAAATTTGTACAACTCACCTGGACTTATTGACCAAAATTTAGACTAATGTTTATGGAACATTATACGTGTCAGCTTTGAGTATTATAATAAGAAACAAGTACTCAATGAATTAAAGAATAAAATACTGAATATTGAAGGAAAATTAGTTTTCAACACGGGAGAGTCTGTAAACTGAAATGGCAAGTCTGTATACATTAATGATACGACCTCAAGTAGTAGGGACACAATACGAGATTTACATTTCATTTTCAAATCGATACATTGTGATGTAGATCATATGTACTCAATATCCAAATTGCATGGTAGAAATAGTATATATCTCGATTAGAACTAAAATAAATAGAACTTGGAAATTTTAAAGTAAGCTATCATTAGAGAGACATTTCAAAGTTAATATTGTCTGCTAATTTATCTGTGTTCTTTTTGTTGAAAATTAATTAAGGTATAAGTTTGGTGTTGTGTGAAGAACTGCTTGTGAAAAAATTACGAAAAAAAATTTCGAAATGTAATACCTAATTGGCAAGTGGCTTAAAAGTCTACAAGGAGCTAGAAAAAATACACGAAGCAAAAATACGTGTCTTATTTTGAACGACAAGATCTACGTCAAATGTCTTAAAAACTTATTTCTTGGCACAAAGTATTTCACCCCAGTCAACGGAAAAGTTTTTCCATCGTCGACACCATCAGTTAGTATTGAACAATTTGAGACTTTGGGTGGCCATTTCTCGTTGCGGCAATAGTAGTTCTCCGCTGGTCATAAGTGCTACGATTAATGTGTAGTATTTAAAATGTTTGATTCCGTTTGTGCAAAAACATACTGGGTCCACATTATTCTGGCCAAATTTTATTTCACTATTTCACCATCCAATGCTTCCCAATGCCGTCCTGTGGATAGTTATTGGGCTATGGCCAAAGTAAACCTGAGGAGGCCAAAGTCATTGGCACTATTGAACTAAGTGCCAATGACCTCACGGATTTTGGCGTAAAATTGAAAAGAGCATCCCGAAGGATTGATATCTCTACCAAAAATATTACGACCGGAAATCAACAAAAAAAAATTGAACAAAGAGTGAAACCAAAATAAAGACATTGTTTTACAAAAATGGAATTTTGAAAAATATGAATTGTTTAAAATATATCAAATTTATTCTCGTCATTTAGTAAAATAAAAGAAAATGGTTACATCAAGATTTCCAAGTTTTTGAACATATGAATTATGTTTAAAGATCCAAATCAATTTCTTACGAATATAAATTTAGATATTTATTCAATTTTGATTGTAGAAATATGGCGAATCTGTGCGTTCTTCAGATAAACGAATGTCTGCTGAAAGATGTGGAGAATTATGTGCAATCGCTTTAGCTAATAAAACAAATGAGTCATGGATGGGAAAGTTTCCGATAGTGTTGTTCACTTATCTTGCTGTTTATTTCCCAGTTACATTGAATTTGTAAGTTTAAATTTAGTAATTTACTATTATGTAATATATAATAATTAATATTAATAATTCATTAATATTACTATTATATAATAATTTTAGGCAGTAAATAGTAATTACAATAGTGATTTATTACCTGTTCAGTTAACTCAAAATTGTAACACACACACACACATCAATTATATACCTACTTGTAGTTATGATTCCACATTAACAAGGTAACAGATAGAAATGCAAACATATGTTGTGGTCTCCGATATTTCCGAGAGGTCACTGTGGCTTTGGAAGTGTACGTAATTTCAAATCCTTGTTTAAAACTTTAATTTTCTATTCAAATATACAATATTGTATTTTTGTAAATATTTCTTTTAACACTAATGCACTTTTTACGAGGATGGTTTGACGGAAATCTAGCCTACGTAAGGAAACGCACGATTTTTGTTTGTTTATCATTTATTTATTTCAACATAGTCCCCTTTTAAGGCAATACACTTTTCAAGACGACTTTCCAACTTCTTCATTCCTCCCGAAAAGTAAGTTAGCTCGATCTCTTTAAAATAGTGGGAAGTTTCGTTCATCACTTCATCGTTTGTTGCAAAACGGCGTCGTCCGAGCCATTTTTTTTAGGTTTGGAAACAGTAAGAAGTCGCAAGGGGTTAGATCTGCATTGAATACGGTGGATGGTCGATCAATTCGTAATTGGTTTAATTTTGCTTGCACGACGGCCGCTGTATGAGCGGGTGCTTTCTCATGATGGAAGAGAACTTTCTTGCGAGCGAAACCAGCGTTTTTTTCTTCAATTCGGCGTCGGAATGAGCCAATAATGGTGCTTGGTAATCGCCAGTTATGTTTTTACCCTTTGCCAAGTAATCAATAAGTTCTATCTTCGTCAAAAGCTTCTCCGAATCCGTCGCAAGTGCGTTTTTGGTCGATAGTGACTAAACGCGGCATCCATCGCGCAGATAGGTTTTTCATATGGATGGCAGTTGTTAAAAATCAATATGCCGTTCGTTGTCACGTAACGCAATCTATCGAAGGCTAGATTTATGTCAAACCACCCTCGTATTACTACATGCATTATTTTGAACAGGAATATGAGTTAGTAACCGCTTTATTTTCCTCTAAATCTAGTGCAGCTTGCTTTTTTTTCGAGTAGGTTTCGTAAAATTTCTGTAATGGATTTATTTACACGGAATTCTATTCCATTCTTCATGAACTGTGACTCGTAACCCTTCAATTGAATTAGAACTCTTCAATTGAATCTGCATTTGAGTTTATATATGAGGTTTGATAATATCGCATATACGGCATTATACTCCATTTGTACAAATCTCTTACGCAATAACACGCTATTCAATGATACTTCGAAGGTATCAGTCTGCATTCATTTTCAACTTAGGACCTTGCGATTTTCCAACTATGCCACACCATAGCATAATGGAATCTGTGAAGGTTCAAGGTTCCATTGATAATGTAAATCTATGCATTCTACATATAAACGAATGTCTGGCGAGAGATGTGAAGAAATATGTGCAGTCGCGTTAGAATTATGTGCAAATACATCAGTCATGGATGGAAAAGTTTCCGTTTATTTATATAGAAATTTACTTCCTAGTTATATTCAATTTGTAAGTTTTAAGGATGTAATTAAAAAGGGTACTTACTACATGTGCAAAATTTCAGCGTATTAGCTTGAATTTTTAGGAAAAT
The DNA here is from genome assembly GCA_009867245.2 of Adranes taylori. Taxonomy (NCBI): domain Eukaryota; kingdom Metazoa; phylum Arthropoda; class Insecta; order Coleoptera; family Staphylinidae; genus Adranes; species Adranes taylori. Next base: position 22,146 of record WYDF02307639.1, on the reverse strand, counting down.
TGAAAATGGCGCATTTCCGCCATCTTAGATCTAGAAAAAAAAATGAAAGGTTTTTTCACGCGCAAAAATCTTTTGCATCTGTCCACTAAATTTCATACCAATCGGTTATGTATTTTAGGATCAATCTTTGAACATATAGACACAGCCTTACTTACCCTTTGCTATTCGAATAATGAAATGTTAACCTTACAAATTCTCTTTCTAGGAGGAAAAAGAAATCCTCTCCATGAAAAATTCGGGGAAATTTGTTTCTTTCTCACAGCATTTGATCACTCTGTCCTCACGTGCCGATATTCTAATCTCCATTAATGTTGGATTTTATTGAAATGATCGTTTTGTGATTAGTTATTTCTATCACGTCAGTTAGATGAATATTTGAATTATAGCGACACCACTTGCAAGTTGTGGTGGAACGAGTTTTTAGCCAAAATAATTCTCTTTTGTTTTTTTAGTTTTTGTCAATAACTTCGTCTAACATCTTTCTTGTAATTCTGTACTAAAAATTCCAACGTTTCCTTAGATCCCGTAAACCGAAGAATTAATTACGTGGTCAACAATTTGATACCTTCAAAACAATTTGTCATTTTTAAAATAAAGCATCAATTTCTCAACTCAAGTTTAATTATGTATTAGCATTACATAAATTTCGCCGTTGATTTTTAGTGGGTAGGTTCCTCTATGCAACTACTGAAAAGTAAGTTTCGTAACAAAACAAAATGTTTAATTCTGATTTTTTATTACATTTTAGTGGCTTAAAACTTCTGGGAAAGGATACCATATTCAAATTAAGAGAAGGACGACAAGGTCAAGATCCTAGACAGGTACAAGATATTTAATTAGTTTTTTAAGAACAAGTACCTACAACGCGACTGTATTTTATTACTTTACACTTATTATTTATATTTAATACACATTTGCATTTTATTTCTTATTTGTATTTGTTTTAAATGGCCATTTATTTTTGTTTATAGTTTGGATTTACTTTCTATATCGTTAGTTACTGTTTTTATATTTTTTAATTACTTTTGTATGAATGTTTATAAAAATAAGTAAAAACTTGGTTTTTTTTGTCTTTAAAATAAGTGATATTCTTTAAAAATTTAATCTTAAGAGTTTTCACCAAGAGATTAAAGATTATTTCAATTCGAATACAAATTGACTTATGAACGCGATCAGGATTTCCTTATACATATATATTACAAGCACATATATTTAAGGTTCTTCGCTTGCGATTGCATTACTGGATGTTGACGATAATTACATTGTTGACACCATCTTGGAAAAGTTTTATTTTTCGTTTGGAGAACAAGGTTTTTAGATTATACGTCAGCTGATTCTTCTCCATTCAGATTCTCTTCTTGCGCTGTGCTTTCCTTGTAGTAAGTATATCTTGGAGTATTGTGTTGCTATCCCTGTTTCTCATTATGTGTCACATGTGGACAATATATTTTGATGTAAGTTGCACTTTCACGTTGTACGTTTGGAATTCGGCATTTTATCTCAAGTGAATATCCTATTATTCGTTTACTCTGCTTTCTCGGTACTTGAAAGTTGTCGTATTTTCAAATATTTTCTGTTCCTCCGGAGTTGGGTTCATAATACATCAATATTAATGTCTATTTTTATTGTATCTATTCTTTGAAATTCAATTAAACAATTGTAGATTATTTGAAAATATTTAGCGTGGTAAAAGTATTTCAGAATATTAATGAGATAAGTTTATCATTTCGACTGCAGAAAACACCGAATTTGCTTAAAAATCCAGTCAGCGTGGATGGACCATTTCTGTCATAAGTGGTAGCCGTCACCAGTACCCTCTGTTCCAGTAGCATCATTGTCTAACGACTGCACTGCATACTGGCTTGTTAAAACTAATCTGAAAATCTTCTATATGATTTAAACATGCACTATACTCAGGTCTATGAACGTAGATGGCAGTTAGATGAATGACATGTTATGTGAGATTGACCATTATAGGTGTTAATATATTTTCACAATCGAAATATAAAGATCTTTACAATCAAAGTCTCTTTTTATCAACCCCCTAATTCATCTGTAGTATTAGCTCATACACGCTAAATGTAAGAGTTGAATAATATATGTATGACAGTATTACTTTAAGCTAATCCGGTGTTTCATGCAGTCAATATGTAATTTTCGAAATGATTAACGTATCTAATTAATATAGTATCTAATCTAATTAATTAACGTATCTAAAGTTATTTACGGCTTAAAGTAATATTATCATACGTTCATTATTCAATTCTTACATTTAGCGTATAAAAGCTAATAGTACAGATGAATTATGGAGTTCATAAAGAGAGACTTTGATTGTTGAAGTTCTTTACATCTCGATTGTGGAGATGGGTTAACACCTAAAATGGTTCATCTCACTTAACATGTCATTTTGTCCAACTACCACACTACATGTGTACATTATATAGAGGATTTCAGATTAGTATAAACAAGCCAGCGTGGTGCAATAAGCAGAGTAGTTAAACAATGATGCTACTGAAGCAGAGGGTACCGATGATGGCTACCGCACCTACACCAGAAATGGTCCATCTACCCTATTCGCTTTTTAAAGCTAATTGGGTGTGTCATGTAGCTAATATATAGATTTCCAAATGATTATCTTATTTAATTAAAATGAATAGTTATTTTCAACTTAACGTAATAGATATATTATTAATTTCAGAATAAACATTAAACAGGATTGGGGATAACACGCAACCTTTCCTGATTTCAAGTTGTCTTTAATAACTCGCCCTTTGTGTTTTATATGGACTTTCTGATTCCAATACATGTTTTGTACTTTAATGGCTTTGTAATAAATACCTAGCTGTTACAATACAGAAAAGTTTATCGCGTAGTATCCTGTATTGTGAAAGTATTTATCTTTTGTTGAGAGTATGGCATTCTTAAACATCCATATCCTCACGTTCATCTGTCTTCTCTTAGTTTTTGTTGGTATATATGTTTCCTTACTAGGTTTTTATATCTCTTCATGTTGGAGTATCTATGGATTATATCATTCTAGTTTTCTAACTTTTGCTATTCGTTTGTCTTAATCTGAATTTTTCCTCTAGCGGATTACGGCCGAAAGTAGTATCGTGTCCTAAATGGATTATTGCGGATGAAGAGCGCTTTCGGAATCGTTTGTTTATAGGTAGTTCCATGTATACGGTCTTCTCGGTGATTTTCTGAAGAATGTATTCAAAATAAGTATGTGTTGTCCTGCACTTTTAAAAAGACACGATTGAGGTTTAATGCTTATGTTTGTTAAATGATTTAGTGAAACATGTTATCTAGTAGAAAACTATAGGATTGCCAACCGCGCGATTTCCGTAAATCAATTTTATCACTGTTGGCAGAAGAGAACTAGTATAACATGATAAGTATAGATTTTCCACATACTGATTCCAGTCGAAATATAGTTTCAGTATGTGCGGGGGGCATTAATAAGTTATATTTTTTAGTTTTTCTTTATCGTAATATATTAAATTGGTTTTTGTTTAAATCCTATGAAAGAAACGTTGGATACTTACTTGCGACCTTTATTTTTTTATAAATACAAATTATCAAGATTTGCGATTCATATAGACTCTATTACAAGGAGCACACTAAAATTTAATCATATCTATTAAACGTCGAAAATGTTGATAATAGTAAGTAAAATAAGATAGTTTTCATTAATACTTTGGTTATGGTTTGACAGCATGACTGATATATGGGTAATGGTTTAGTCTATTATAATGAAGCTGTTTATATGTTCAGTACGATGTTAATATTAGGACTTAAATATTGTTTGTTTTTATTTTCAGGAGTAACAACTGATTGATACACATCTCAAGAAGTTTGATTTGAAGTAATGTACTTATTTTATCAGATACATTTGAAAATAATTAAAATAAAGAGCATTCTTCTAATTTATCTGAAAATTTCTTATTTATCGGTCAGTAAACAAACTCAACTAATATATGATTACATGAGCGTTTGAAATAGAAAACAATGGGGCATCATATAACAAAAATCATTGTCAAATAAGGCTAATTTGAAAGCAGAGTAAAGAAACATTTCGATATAGATCATTTAAAAAACAAATATGATGAAAAGCGTGTTGCAAACTTCTAAACTGATCCAAATCAGTCGAATTGATATAGTTTTGAATATAAGTTCATGCACAACTTTCGAATTAAATAGCTTTAATTGACTATAGCGACATTTTGATACTTGTGCAGAACTTGAAGTTTTTTCAATATCCTTCTTATGTAACTGACCTGGTCCGAAACACTCATATTTTTAACACTCATATATATCGGAGGAAATTTTAAAGTAACTAAGTGAGTCAGGCAATGCATGAGTGCCTATACACCCGACTAAATGAATTTTTATCTTTAGGTATTCTGTATTTCCTAACAGTGGAGGGAGAGGTGCATAGAATATAATAGGAACAACGTTAAAAATTGACATAGGCAATTTTTGTTGTCATTTGTATTTAACGTTTTCATTTGACTCCGCCTCGTATAAAAATTTCGAATGAAAACCTTACGTGAATAAAGAAAATATATTCGTAGAAAGCTATTTTACAAATAATATAAAACATATATATATATATATATAATTGTTAAGTTAATAAACTATATTTTATATAATCTGTCTTCTGAAAGATGTTCTGCTTTTAATTACCTAGAGAATCTGTATATGTATATTTTATTTATAAGCACCGGTAAATGTATTCAATACTTATACGATGATGATGTAGAAAGGCGAAGAAAAATAGGGAATAGTGTACATAATTATAAGTACATAGAGGTGGTAGTGAATTGCCTGATTACTTATTGTGAAAAATATGTTGCTAAAAGCATGCAGTCTACACAATTGGCAAGTCATTAGATATACCCATATTGGAAGATATGCAAATAGACTACAGTTGTACCAAGAAATATTACAATAAAGTTAACAGCAAAGAAACGTGTATAACTTGAGAAGTAATGGATCAAAGAGACTAACAATTAACAGTGGCCTTACATGGCAACGGATGTGATCATGTTATGCGCAAAGGTTCTAAATATACATTTCGATGTAGATCTAAAGAACGGTTGGAATCTCAAAAAATACTGCACAGTGAGAATGTACGTACTTAATACTGGACAGGAAATAAGTATTAACTAATGTAATGTTTTATCACATAGAAGGGTCGCTGAGACATCTACAATAGGTGTAAATACGACCTGTCTGTTAATTACCGGTAGAAAATTCTAACTAGGAAGATACCCACAGAAATTGTACGGAATTAGATGAAACCAAATATATTTGAACAACTCTCAGTAGTTTCAAGAATGTTATTGGAATAAGCTTCAATGAAGTAAAAATCTAATGTTTTATATGAATTCCTGAAAATGATAGTAACATAACTCATATTCGTACTCAGCTGTTAAAAGTTTCTCCAATAAAAGCCAGATAAAATCCAATTTTCATGTTATGTTTACCAAGTTGGTAATCTCGTAGGGTTAGGAAATAGGAGTGCATTCAAACAAACCAATACTGATAAGATTCTTAGTGATGCGTTGGGTACCATTTATGAAACTTAATTATAGTTAATGCAAAAAATAAATGAAGTAGTTAAATAAATGAAATAGGTTAGGCGATAAATTGACATGATTGGGCATATGCTAATATCTCAAGTGAATTAAATACTGTTCCCGTATTTAATACTAATGAAGCAGCAGCACGACATGATATTGTGAAGCCAAAAGCTACAACTGATACATCATCTCAAGCAAGAAAAAACGTATTTCATATAAGTGATAATATTAGTATAGTTCCATGTTCAACAATTTCGTTAAGCAATCGACAAATAAGAAAATTGATATATTATGATTCCAATTTCCAACGTGGTATGAAACCGATAGATCAGAAATTTTACGACAAATAAAAAAGGAATCGTTAAGAAACCCATCTGATTAAAGGAAATGATACAAGAATTAGAAATGATACAAGAATGGGGTGTTCAATATGACGTTGGGTACAGTGATGTAGGAAGATGTAGTTAAGCACTTCACTCAAGCGATGCATACTGAAAAGCGCTAGAAATATTTATATATTGATCTCCAGAAAAATATATTTCAGAAGACAGACTATATCATATCTCACAATAAAATTGTAGTTATGTTATTTTCTTCAAATATTAGAGAAAAATAGAAAGTTCTGATAGTGTAGATAAAGTGTATAAGCTGCAAAAAAATTTGTACTATATACAAAGACTTTTAAAAGAAATTATTCTAATTGTAACAATTTTATATTCTCTGGCAAAGAAATTGCATCTGAACATTTCAGAATTCAACCAATTTTATCTATGTAACTAGACTGATACATATTTTTGAATTTTTTGTAGTTTCATTGTACTTTTTAAAACAAAAATAAGAAATATTGATCTATTAACCTATGTATTTAGCAGCAGTGGCGTATTCAGAAAGGGCTTCCAAAATGTTGGGTTTTTCTTATTTTGTTAGTTTAGGGTTTTTCTTGTATTTGTCTTATTTTGTATTTTGTATAGGTTAATAAGTCCCCTTTGAAATGAAAACTCTCCCACATTTGTAAAACTTTTTTTTCTCGAAAAGTAGAGTAAAAATATTCAAAATGATCTCTGCAAGTTTTTTTTTTTATCGAGCCCACCCCGAAATGCAAGCCTTATTAAGCCCACCCCGAAATGCAAAGCTAAATACGCCACTGTTTCTCAATATATTAACTACAATTCTAGATAATATAGCTAAAAACGCATTCTAGTTAATGCCTATGAGCATATTTTTTAAGTATGATCATACTTCGCTTTTTATCGACGGGGTTTTCAATTAATCAATAAATTAGTTAAAAAAGTAACATTTTATGCGATCTGTTGTACAGAATTTCTTTGGCGTCCCTTTTTGATCAAAATAGAATATCGTGGATTAAGTAGATATAAAATTTGATATTCTAGTATTCGCATAAGCCAATGTTTTTATAAGTATAAGATTAAGTATATAAAAATTATACTTTTTGGCTATTAATTGGATCGTATTTACTATTATGCGCATTTTACTGTGACAATCCAAGTTTTACTTTCAGATTTTGTATTTAAATTTTTAAGTGGTCCCATTGTGTCTACTACACAATAATTAGGGAAAAGACGATTTTAATTTAAAGATTAACCTGAATAAAGTATTTAAATGAGTTGTAAATTAAACTTAATTGAAACAGCTAAAAAATAATTTAGTACTATAAAAAAGTTGTTCTTATAATTTATTAACGGTAATAGTCAGATAATTCGCAAAGTCAATGAACGATTAGAGTTAAAATCTAGCGGAATTAAAATCAAAAAATTTACTGGATGCCAACATTTTCCAATGAATCTTGAAAAATTATGTTACAAATGAGTATGTATAATTACATCAATTTATACAAATTTAAACTTATTTTTATAAATTAAATACATTGGGTTATTACACCAAATATTTTCTTATGACGTAGTATTTACTTTAATACCTACAAATTTATGATATAACACAATTTGATTTTTCTCCTATATTGCCATCAGCTTTTTCAATTTCAATAACTAATTTTTGAAAAATATCAGATACGCCTGAATTTTGTTTTGCTGAAGTCTCAACGAACACAGCTTTCCATTCATCTGCCAAGCGTTTTCCAGCTTCATGCGATACCATTCTTTCCATATGTAAATCTGTTTTATTACCAACTAGAACTATTGGCACATGTGCTTTTCCACATATGTCCAAAATTTTATCGTAAATATGTTTCACAACTTCAAAAGATTTTTCACTGGTAATGCTATAAACAAGAACGTAACCATGAACATCTATACTATATTGTGAAGGAAAAATTGAATATTCATCTTGACCGGCTGAATCTACTATTTTTAATTCGTATTCTTGTGAATTCACTCGAATAGATTTTGTAAAAGTATTTTCAATTGTTGGATCATATGAGTCTACAAATTGACCTTCTACAAACTGGATGCTAAGTGATGATTTTCCCACTGATCTGTATCCCATAACAGCGATCTTACGTTGTTTAGTTGGCATGTTTATATTTCTATGTATTATTTTCCAACAAATATATTTACATATTTTATTAAGAATAGAGATTATTGTAAAAAAGTAATGGAATTTATTTCGTGTTTTAATGACATTTACTGAACACTGACAGCATTGCTGCCATCTTCATCGCTTAAGATTGTGAATGAATGACTGATGTCGCTTTTGAGCGAGTTATAATGACTGCCTTCAGTATATATCAAGGGTAGTGTCGTTCAGTAGTCGCTGGCGTTTTGGCAGTGAATGGAGTTCATGTTCCATAATGAAATGTTTAGTAAACCATTCAAAACCAAGTAAAGCTATCTAACGCGTGCAATCATCGTTTTTTTACAATATACAATTTATTTAAGCAATTCATACAATAATTACAAAATACATTACACGTTCAATTTTATTTTACATTTACCTATTAAAATCTATTGCATTAGAGTCAAAACAAAACTTAACTAATTTAACATATTTATACTTGCATATATTATTAATTTTTACGCTATTGTTGTTATTTCATTATTTACTCAAACCAGTCAGTTTCATCTGGTGTGAGTTTGAATATGGTGTATATATTCGCTAGATCCCTATTTGCTTCACCTTAATATATGTATTATTAGTATTAGATAATAATATAAAATTGTTAATAATAAAATTATTAGAAAAAATAAAAATAATAAGAAAATACTATATTGCACTTTTTAAGAAGAAGCTTAACGCAGATTGTATGTCTTCAAACGGATCCCTTACTTCATTTTATATTTCTTTTCTTTCCCCTTTCATCTATTTATTCTTGTTTCCACTTCCTTCTGTTTAATGTATTCTTTAATTTCTTTCAATGAAGTTGTTCATTGTTTAATACTTTGTTGGAAGGCTATTATATTGCTTCATGATGATCTACTTATAGCAATTCTTCCCTCTATTTGTACGTAACGCTTTTAGATGAAACTGTATTGTGGTCATGGTATTGACTATTAGTTTGTAGATCTATATGTGTTTTATTTTTGTGCGTGATTGCATGGTGCGCTGTGATGTATCTTTCGTAGGATATCATTTGTTGGATTGGGAGTGTGTTTGTTATTCGTAGAACATCCTTGGTTGGAGTTTTCCAGTGTAGGTTGTATAAATATTTTAGTGATTTATTTAGACGCCATTTATAGTTTATCTATTGTTTTCTTCATACTTTGACTCCGATATAATCCCGTAACTCAGATGCGGGAGTATATTTGCTTCTTTTATTAGGTTTCGCGCCGTGGGTGATGTAATCTTTTTAGAGCTGCACCTATCGATGCTATTTTGTTTGATATTTTTTTGTAGAGGTTTTTCCAGTTGACTGTTTCATCAATTTCCAAGCCTAGATATGTTGTGCATTTGGATAGCTTTAGATTATTATTGTTTATTCTGATATTTAAGTTGATGGGTGGTTTGCTTTTATTTCTAAATTTAATATATACCGTTTTGGATGGGTTTATCGGTACTCTTACCCAGTCATCATATTTTGGCAGATCCTCATTTATTTCATTTTGCAATATGTTTTGGTCATTGTCTGCATACATTAAGATTGTGTCGTCCGCGAATGTTACTTATTTCCCTGTTAGGTTCAGATCAGTTCAGATTTTTCATGTCTTTGTTTCAAACATTTTAATATTCTTTGGAAGCACTTTTTTATATTAAATTAATTTTTCTATGCGTCAAATAATTAGGAACTTTTTATTTTTATTTGACTTATAAAACATTATATAAAGTTTATGAAATTTGTCCAATATTTTCATTTTGTTTCTAAAATTTGTATTTTATCTGTTCTTATAAGATTTTTCTATGTAGTTTTGCCAATGTGTTATTAACAACTTTATATTTCGATATAATCTGAATTTCCGCAAAGATTTGAAATTATATGAGTACAAAAAATATACTTAAATATTTTTACTTACGCTATTTTTAATACAGTAGCGTTATTAATCTGACAACAGTGTCGCTAATCAGTTCATCAACTGAAATCAAATAATAATTAAATATGGCGAAATTTATATATAAAGTTTCATAAATAACTTATGATTTTTTATTTGAGAGTTGTGATATGTATAAAGTTTAGCACCATGATGCTTTGAACATCTTTTATTTCAATTTTTATTGAAATACTGTTTTTGAAATTCCCACTACATTTATAAAAACTTCTGGCCAGTCCGTTAATGTGCTTATGGAATCTCCGACACCTCTAACTGCTTGGTTTGAGCCTTTTCATTATAATAATGATAGTGGTTTTTTGGTGACCAGTAGTTCAGTCTCTAGTTGTACTACAAATGATGCACCCAGTGTTCAACATAACGCAATAGAAGTAATACAGATTTTGCTATTTTTAAGAAATCTCTAATGATGTTAATTTTAGATACCAGACAGTTGTGATCAATATTCATCGTTAATTAATTCAGATTTTATTGAGAAAGATTCAGAAACTTGTGATACTAAATTTGATACCATTAAAAAATTCAATAACTTCTCACCGATTGAACCACCATTAGAGTTTCAAGATATTCCAGATTTCTATTATCTATTTGCTGAAAATTTAGCAACGAGTTTAATAAAAGAAGTTGTATATGTAGTGGGTAAATCGAATATGAATATCGATAAATTGAATATGATACAAAATGAGCAGACACTATTTAAACCAATAATTCAAGTAATAAAGAAGAACTATCCGCATTCTGATTTTTCTCCTCACAGGATATACGAATTGTGTGGTACACAAAATTCTCATAACTCTTTAGGTAAGCAAAAATATTGGAGTTTATATACGATTGTATGTTTCGCTTGATTTGGGCTTCGGTTTGATTATACGTTATAAAACGAACCAAGCAGTGGACATGAGACAGCGTGTATTTCAATGCGTGTGAAAATTATTTTCAAACTGTTGAAAAGCTAGTTCGAAAGTGTGTGAATCAGACACTAGAGATTTTTATCACTCACTTTTCTTCCCACTAATGAATTTAGCTTTCTAAGGCGAAACCAACACAACCTAATTTTTCTACCATGTAGGACCTTTCTTTCATAGTAGTTAAATCAAAACAACAGCATAAATCAGTCCATGGTATTCGTTGCTTTCTAACACTTTGAAAAACCCTTTAAGTCTATCTTTTAGATATTTAGCATACCTAACTTGATACTTTTGCAATGACTTTTGAAATATTGTAACCTCGGAGCTCGTAACATCAGGTTGGTGTAACCAATGATCTCATAATTATGGGCACGAGCGACTTGCCCCACTAGTTCCAGAAAAATCCTATGCTCTCCTTAGTGTATAAATTTTTTTCTGTGAGCACGGACAGAATCCAGACAATATTTTGACATTTATAATTTTACCATTATTTAGATTCTAAGATGTTTCATTGAGCTCGCATGCTTTTTCAACGGCAGATCGCACAGATTCTTCACGTATCTAGTTTGTACAGCATCGAAATCACCTTTATATGTTTGTGAAATGTAACTGATGTCATGGACAATTTCATCATTGCAGAGAACAATTTCATCATTGCGCACAGTGCATAAGCTATCCCTAAATTTATGATTCTAACTTTTATTCACCACTGTCATTTGAAACTATGAATTTCTTACTCTTAAACTTCTCAATCTTAAGAATATGTTACTTTTTTGAACTCAAATTCTTCGTGTGAGTATCTATTTGGAGTAAGTTGTGAAACACAAGAACTTTGTATAATTATATGAAAAAAATTTGGAACTTAACATTTTTACCATCATTTTTGAACGTTCTTATTTTTAGAAATAATTTGTTTTTATGCACTAGTTTTAAACTTTCTTGTCTTTATATTTTTATTTTGGTGGTGATATTATAAGCCAATCATCAAATTTGTATACATTTTACGGTTACTCAAAAATAACCTTATTGCATTCAAATCTTGAACTGCCGTCTCCCAGCAGAAAAGACCCTCCATAGTAAGAAACATGCAGATATACAGTTGGGTTAATTTACAGCAACTGGTGTTGGTAGCCTACGTTTATCAAATATTTCGAATAAAGCATTCTCAAACATTTTTGTGCAACCGTCTTGTACAAATAATTGTTTTTGTACCTTTTTTATATCTTTTTAATTAGATGCTCTGTATGATTGTGAAACAACCGCGACACGAGTTAGACTTCTTCGGAACACATCATTTGATAATGAAGTGTACGCTTTGCCTGTGGACACGTTGGAATCTACGTATAAATTGTCTGAGTGTAAAACGAAGAGATGTAAGCGTAATTCATCATTAAGGTATGAATATTTAGATATAAATGATTTCATATTCTATCAGATTATGAGTTTGTTTTAGTTTACAACTTAAGGGATGATAAATCTTAAATTACTCTACTTTTTTGTGTTAATCTCTACTTTTAACATACTACACGATTTCTAGCTATGCACAGTACCTCTATTCTGACCTTTCGAAAAGTTATATATTTGAACAAGACAGAGAGATACGTTGTCAAGGAGAAGGATTTTAGTAAAAATGAGTGGTTCGAGTCATTGCAAATTGTCAATAATGGACAATAGACCCTAGCTTCTATTCCACTTGTGGAAACTACTCATTTTTACTGAAATTGTACATTTTGACAACGTGCCTTTATGTACGAATCTCTCATTTTGAAACGTTACGTTTTCGAAGCGTTAAGAATAAAGGCGCAAGTTTCTCTTCATTCATGTGTTTATCCTAACCAGTTCTTTTTTAAGTGTTAAGCTACTTTTTCTATATTCATCCAAAAGTATTTCAAGTCGATATTTGAATGGCTCCAAAGATGGCCGTGTGGGACAACGCCTGCCTTCTCTTACACTCACTTTTGAAAAATATTTTTATTATACTTGCTGATAGATAGATAGATACTTTATTAACAATTTCTTCATTTACAAAAATTACAATATATAGTAAATGTGATTATCAAAGTTGAAAAGATTAAATTTAAGCTTAATTAAATTAATTGAATTTATACAAAGCAAAGATAAGAGATTATATTTTAAAGAAAAAAATGAGAAAATATGAAGTTATAAAATACATGTTTATAGGAATATGTATGCATTAGACTTGTAAACATTCAATGAGACGTCTGTATTAAGCGAGTGAGAGTTGTTTAAGTTTAGTGCACGATTAATAGAGTTATTTAGTCCATAGTTAAAGGAGTGCGACTGAATATAGAATAATTGATTGTACCTTAAATTTCGTTGCGGAACTCAAAACATAATTTTGCTTAGAATTTCCGAACAATAGATCATATTATGGATAATTTTGTATATAAAGCAAACATCCTAGACATTTCTACGTGTTTTTACCATACGTAGATTAAGTACCGTTCTTATGTAGTCACAATTTGTTGTTTGTTTTATATTTAGCTCTTGTGCGCTATTAATTCAATTACTCAATATTTAACAAATAAATTCATATTTATATTAAAAGTTTAAGTATCAAACATTTCTCTTGTATTATGGTTGTGTATTTCATTGTTTCTTGTCATAAATTGTAGATAATCTGGTATCAGCTTGGAGTGTTGCATTTCCAGAGTCGAGTTTCCTCATTTTCCGGACAGTTTTGATTGATTTGTTTGTGTGTTTTTTTTGCTGGTTCGTTTGTGTGTCTGTCGTGGGTGGAGTTGGAGTTTTTAGGCACATCGCCCTAAAGAAACCTTAGACATGAAGAATTGCAGTTCCGAAGAGCATGTGCGGGGTGTGCAATGCATATGTTTTAACTTTGAGTTTACCTTTCTAGATGTTGTTTAAGGTTTCGCTGTTTCTATAGTGTTTTCTCAGCGAAATATGCTGTATGTGTTATTGTGTTTTTGTCTTTTTTTACATATTTTTAGTTTTATCGTTTTTTTCTATTTTTTTGGCTTTTTTTTTATGAATCTGTAGTCTGGATTGTGTTTGCGGCCGTGTTTTGTGTAAGTGTCATTCAAGTTCGCGCGGTCGCTTTCGCTTCCGGCTTACCATCCTGTTTTTTGTTGCATTTCGTATAAGTGGATTACGGATGTTATTGTAGAAGTTTTCAGTTAAGGTTTTTATTCTTTGTGTGAATGTTTCTATTTGTAGTTCTTTGTGTATTTGTCTGTTTGTTACAAACCAGGGAGCTCCCGTGATTACTCTCAGTGTGAGCGCCTGTCTTGTTTCAAGTGTTTTTAATATGTTTGGTGTTGTGTTATGGTAGATCTCGCAGCCAATTACTGGTCTGACCACCATTTTATATATTGTGGTTTTGTTTTTGAGGTTTAGTTTGCTGCGACTGTTGAGTAGTGGATATAGCGAGGCACTAATTTGGTTAGCTTTTTCCTCGCTTGTTTCATGTGTTGTGAGAATGTAAGTTTGCTGTCGAGTGTGAGTCACAGGTATTTGACATGTTTCAACCATGGGATTTTGTGTCCTTGTGGTGAGAGTTTTGTTTCGGTGTTTCTGTTTTGTTTCTTGCTGAAAATTATGGCTTGTGTTTTTTGTGGATTGAGTAAAATGCGCCATAAGTCGCACCAGGAGCTCAATTTGTCTAAGTGTTTTTGTAGTTGATTTTTGAGTACTTGTCTTTTGTTTGATTGAGCGAGTATTGCTGTGTCGTCTGCATATACTGCCAAATGTGTTTTTTCTGTTTTTGGTATGTCTGCTGTGTATATGTTGTACAGAGCAGGACCTAGGATTGAACCTTGAATCACCACTGCTCTTGATTGGTTTTTTGTTTGAGTTTTCTGGATTTATTGTGACGTGAAATGTTCTGTTTGTGATATAGCTGTGTATTAGTTTCCAGTATGCGACTGGTATGTCGTGGTTTTGTAATTTGTAAATGAGACCAGTGTGCCAAACCTTGTTAAAAGCCTTGGATAAGCCTAAAAAGACGACTCCAGTGCTCTTACTTCGATTTAGACAGTCAGCTGCAAGTTCGGTAACTCGCAGTAGCTGGTGTAGTGTTGAGTGCTCCTTCGGAAGCCGTGTTGTTCGTGTGAAATGATATCGAGTTCTTCTAATGTGTCTGTTAATCTGTTGTGTATGACTTTGTCAGCTATTTTGATTAACGCAAAAAGTAAGCTATTGGTCTGTAGTGTTCTGGATTGTCTGTTGTTTTCCCAGGTTTGTGTATATATGATTTTGGCGTGTTTCCAGTTTTGTGGAAAGTGTCTGAATTTAAATATGGCTCTTACTATGTTTGTAAGTTCTCCAATTGCTGTATTGTTGAAGTGTTTTAGAGTTTTGTTTGTTATGTTGTCTGTTCCGGGTGCTTTTTGTTGTTTAGGTGTTTTATGATGCCTGTTATTTCATGTTCTGTTGTTTCATTGAATCGTATAGTTATCTATTGTGTTTGTCAGTATGGAATGTGCTTGTTCTAGGACTACGTTATCGGCTTTAGTGTGGGTAATGCTATTTGGTGAAAACTGATCCTCTGGTGAAATTGGTGAACTGGAAAACTGGCGAAAACATATGCTGTTTCACCATTTGTTTGAGTTTTGCGTGTACCAGTTTTCAACGAGTATGTTCTGCGTTGTGTTTGGTTTAGTGCTCTAGTCATTTTCCAACAGCCTGTTAAGTTGTCGTTTAATGATTCGCGTTTTTTCCCATTGTTCGTTTCTATATACTGTTAGTTTGTCTTTTACTAAGTTGTTTAAAGTGTTAAGTGTTGTTTTGTTTCGAGGGTCGAGTGTTCGGTGGTATTGTTTTCTGGCCGCGTTTTTCTGCGTAATGGCGTTCTCAATGTCTTGTGGATTTTGTAATTGGTTTTTTTGCAGCAGCATCTAGTTTGATTTTTTTTAATGTTTGTTCTGTGTATGTTTAGTGTTTTTTTCCGAAAATGTCGTATTTTATTGCTGGTCTATTTTGTGTGTTTGTGATAGTTTTCTAAGGTCATAATCACTGGTAGGTAATCAGAACTCAGTTCGTCTATCGTGTATGTATTTGTGTTTAACGTTTTTTTTTTTAATAATGCGTTTCTTTTTTCTAATGTGTCAGGTGTTGTGCTGTAGTGTGTTGCTTGGTCTGGCGATGCAATTGCGATTTGTTTATTTTCACAATCTGCTTGCAGGATCTTGCCGTTTGTATTTCGTTTTGTGGATAGCCAGTCTCGATGCTTTGAATTAAAGTGTACAGCGGCTATTGTTGGTGTGTTTTCGTGTAGTAAGATATCTAGATCTTTTGGTAAGAGTTTTTTTGGTGGATTGTAGACCGCGTTTAGTTTTATGTCACCTTTCGATGTACATATCACTACTCCTGTTGTCTCAATGTGTTCGTAGTCTGTGTGAGTGTGAATTTGGGTATGTTTAATTATTTTTTTTTTACTAATATGGCTGTACCGCCCCCTCTTTGTATGTTTCGGTTTGTGGTGTATGCTATGTAGTTTGAAATTCCAAATTTAATGTTTGGTTTAAGATGTGTTTCGTTTATTAATGTAATGTCTATGTTGTGTTTTTTGAGGAAAATCTCTAATGCAGTTTTTTTGTTGCGAACGCCATTAGCATTCCAGAATACGGTTGTAAAATTGGTTTTTGTACTCATTGTCTTTTGTACAATGCGTACATCATCATTGTGTGCTGGACGAAGTCCAGAGCCTGTTCGTTGGACGGGTTCGAGTTTAAGAAAGTAGTGTAGAGTTTTCCCAGTATATCGGAAAACTCATCCTTACTACTGGATGAAGTGTTTGCTTTGGGAGGTTGAGGAATTTGGCTTTGTGTGTTCTGTGTGGTTTGGTTGTTTTGTGATGTTTGGTTGTTTTGTGCTCTTTGGTTGTTTTATGTTGTTTTTGATGGTTTTGTGTTGTTTGGTTGTTTCGTTTGTTTTGTGGTTTGTAGTGTTGTTGTCTTATCCTGCAGCTTGGACTGGTGGATACGTGATACATGAGGCAGTGCCGTCGAATATACATGTTGTGTATAGAAAAAATTTAATTAACGAAACGTTATATATGTGTCGAAGTATTTAAAAAACATATAGTAGATAGCTACATGTATGTATGATTTCAAAATTATTGATTCTAAGTACACTAAATTTGGAAATCTTTAAATGAAGTTATACTTGTGTAGCTTGGTTGATCCTGCCAGTAATGGTAGACTCATTTCGAGGGCTAAGCCATGCAAGTGCAAGTACGCTTGCTATCAAGCTTAACCGCGCGAGCCTCGAGCCTTCCTGGGATCGAGGACAATCCGCAGTTAAGTTAACGTCAGCAGTTATCTTCGCCGCAGTTTGCACACTTTGGCGGTTCTGTTTTTGGCTTAGGGTATTCGTGTGTCGAGTCAGAGCATTTCATGCATTTAAAATCTGCCTGGCAGTTTGGTAGTACGTGCTCATACATTTGGCACTTGCGACATTGATTGAGGTCGCTTGGTAAATGCTTGGCTTCCACTCTCACACTAAGCCCGCAGCAATGTTTTAGGTCATAGATCAACTTGAATTTTCGGTCAAGTTTCACCATAACCATGGGTAGGGGTGTGCCGTCCCCTTTTGAGAAGTAAAGGATCTGCGGAGGTTCGAATTCCTGTGCTGGAGGTCATCCACGATCTCACTCTCTGTAACTTCAGGAATGCTGCCCCGGATGACAACCTTTAGGGATTTTTCACTCTCCAGTTGGTAGGAGTGGAACGGGTATTTGTGTTGTTCTAGGATTTTGAACAGTTTTCTGTAGTCTGCTTCTGTTTGTGTATGGATGCCTATCCCTTCAGTCTTGTTGATTGCTCTAGTGTATCTAATGTTGTCGTCCTTGAGTTTGTGTTGAAGTTGTGTCCATTGTTTTTTCCCCTGGGGACCATTGGTGGGATTTGGGTGTTGGTTATGGGGCAGTGGTATTGAAGGATTGTGTCTTTTTTGCTGGATAGGATGCTGTTTGGAAGGTTATTTTGCTGGTGGATGGAGCTGAGTTGTTTGTGTTTGTTTGTGATGGTCACCTTTTGGTGTTTTGTGAGCTGTTTGTTGGTGTTTTGGTTTTTGGTTCGTTAGCTGAGTCTAAGTCATCTTCGGTCTACATGTTTGAATCAGAGGAGTGAGACAACGACTCAAAACTGTTGTGTGTTTGTGTTGGAGAAGCAAGTCTGCTTCTCTTCGATGCTTTTTTGTGTGTTTTGTTTTGTATTTGTTTTGTGTGTTCTGATCACTATTTCTGATTTTATGTTAAGGAGCTGGTTGAGTCTAATTTTCAAAAGAGCGGTTTCCGCCCTGACCCTGTCGAGGGTCATTGTTGGTATTTGGTCGCTTTCTGTTTGTGTGTTTGTCGTCATTTTGTTGATTTTATTTTGAATGGGGTCTGTCTGTTGAGTTTATGCTAGTCCTGCCTAATGGACAGTATTTACTAATTACTACTTGCCGCTTTTGGGCTCTGTACAGAAACCCCGGTAGATACCACTGCGCTGCCCAAGTAGCAAAGTTCTGTATTGATTCTAAAAACGTATTGATTGTTTAATAACGCTGTATAATTCACACGCTCTAGAGTGCTAAATTTTCCGTCCGCTTTGCCGGCTGGCTAATCGGAGTATGTGTAACTGGCATCATCTTATTTTCTAACTTATATATAATTTATTTTTTATTTCTAGTTATTTCACTCTTATTGTTGTCTGCTTGTTGATCTTTTGCTTGATTGCCAGGTAAATTATGTCTATTGCCTATAATAATGTTTCTCGTGGAGCTGTTTAATAGGTCTGTAATTGTCTCTAATACATCGTTATACTTTATCTAAAACGGTGCCCACACAGGTGACGCATATTCCAACATAGATCTAACAATTGCTTGACACACTCTAATACATGAGTCAATACTTAGATCTTCACAGTTTCTTATTACAAAACCCAGTACTTTGCTCGCCCGTGCAAGATTTGTCGCATGCTCAATAAATGATAATCTACTGTCAAATAGAACTCCTAGATCTTTTAGTATTGTGACACTTTTTAACTCGACTCCGTCAATTAACTGAATTTTTTTAACTTTGATACTATAACAATTGTCAATATTTAATTTTAGACTAAAATGGTGTGTGCAATTGCTACCTTGAGGTACGCTAGATACAGCGTCTATATATTCGGAAATCAAATTATTCACTTTTACACTCTGTTTTTGGTTTTTCAAGAAACCCTCAAACCATTTCACAAGATTGAAATGAAAACCAAAATGACTTAGTTTTGGCAATAATAAGTCATGATTCACAGTATCAAATACTTTTGAGAAGTCCATGTGGATGGCATCAACCCCTATGTCCCTGTCAATAGCGTTGTATAAGTTCTGATAAGTGACGAGAGTGGTTACTGTAGATCTCCTTGAGAAAAAATCATGCTGTTCTTCCATTATTAAGGGTTTACATTTCCATATTAACTAATCAGAAACTAAAGATTCTCATATTTTTGGTATTATCGATTGCTTACTGACAATTCGATAATATTTAATGTCCTTTTTGTTTCCTGATTTGTATATTGGAACTATGTAACTGTTTTTCCATTGATTAGGAAAGACACCTCTCAGTGAGCGATTAAAAAGACAGCATATGGGTGTACATAACGAAAACAAACAACGTTTGGTATCCCATCAGGTCCAATCTTATTGTCGTTAGATAATTTTTCACTCTTATTAATAACTTCTTCTGTTATAAGCACTGGACAATTGATATAGTTGGACTTGATTCATGTAGTGGTTGGAAAAGTACATACTTGGTTTGAGTATACGGTGTAAAAATATTGCGCAAATACATTTACGATATCCTGCTCACTATCCGCTTTTACATTCTCTAAATACATCCTACTGGGAACATTATTAGTTCTCCGTTTATTGTTCACAAATTAAAAGAATTTTTCGGCATTGACTCACTAACAATTTTATAGCTCTATCAATTTTATTAGTATAGTAATAGTATTATTAGTAATTTATTAGTATAGTATTATTAGTAATAGTATAGCTCACTATAAGTTGGATCTCGTAAATTAGCGAATTGTAAATAGTCATCCATGCACTGAGTGCATTAACATTTTTTGTGCGCTTTCTTTTTCTTAAAGATGAATTATTTTAATTCATTGGAAAACCAAATAGGAAAGTGACTAGACTTTGCTCTAATATTGGGACGTATAACTCTATTGCTGAGAATAGTAGTACATAGAATGCGTTAAGCGTCTTTTCTAAATCTACCTCATGCTGAAATAAATTTAAATTCATACTTGATAGATAGTAGTTCATATGAGGATAATCTGCTAAATTAAAATTTAACCTATACCCCTCAAATTCTAGATCGTTGAATTTGTAAGAATTGGTGTCAGTTACTAGCGAAAGTACTATTTTACTTCCAGTTCATTAAAAAAAAACTGCTCTTAAATAGTATCAGTTAACATTCCGATATTATTCCACATTCTCTTTGCTTTACTTGACATAACAGATTGCCTATCGCTTTCAATTTGTTTACGTAATTGTAAATTTTCATATTTTAAGGTAGAATGGCATATTGGATTCTACTTTACCTAGAAAGCAAAACTCTATCTCAGCGTTGCCCAACGTGCGGCCCAAACCAGGCACAAATGCGGACCAACGCTCATGAAGAGGGTTACTTTTTGTTGAGATAAACAATCTGCTCAATTTGTCTTGCTTCCGAACCTTTGTTCAAAGAGTATAATTTCAGAAGGCGCTACGCGCAAAAATATTGTTTTCTTGTAGAACTCTGCCGGAAAGGCAATGTAGAAGCACTAAAAAAGTGCCTTACAACTCAGCAAAACTTTGTCAACAAAGTTACTACCAAGTCAGTCATTTGTAAAAGCTTGTTACATAGTCGCCAACTTAATTGCCAAAAACTGGAAATCATTTATCAAAAAATGCATGGAAAGTGTAGCAGATATCAATTTTCCTGATAAGAAAACCGATATTTCTAATCTGAGCTAATCTCATTAAATTATGGAGAATTGCCAGGAGAATTGAGGACCTTGGGGAAACTATCGAAAATGACTTGAAAGAGTTTGCACTTTTGATTATTATTCTTTATCGATTGATGAGAGTACCCTAATTTTTCATTTTATCAGACGTAATAATGAAGAATATGTGATAACTGACGAAATGGCTGCTTTAGTACCATTAAGAGACGACTACCATGAGAGACTTGTATGAAGTTGTCCAGAAAACATTAACGCGATTTTGTTTGTTGCCATTACATCTGGTGTAGTTGTCCAGCTAAATTTAATAGAAGACGATGCCATTGCTATTGGAAACTGTAGTTTGATTAAATATCACTACATATCACCTTAAGAAAATGTATGCGACCAAGCTTTAAAAATCGATCATGTTATGAAAGTCGTTGTCAAGACTGTACATCTTATAAGGACACGAGGATATTATGAATATTTCAAAAATTTAGAAGTTGGGTAAAGCGACATCATATACTTTACAGAAATAAGGTGGCTGATACGAGGAAAAATGTTACAACGATTTTATTACGTGCTTTACGAAATAATATTGTTTATGACAGCGAAAAGAAGAACGATATCAGAACTTGACGATGTCAAATGGCTTGCAGATTTGGCATTTTGGCTCATTTAAATGACTTAAACATGAGTCTTCAGGGAAAAGATAAATTTGTCAACACAATGTTGTTTCAATCCATAAATGCGTTCCAAATGAAACTAAAGTTATGGCAGGACTAAATAAAGCGAATAATTTTGTGCATTTCGTCATATTGGCCAAACATAATTCGAAGAATGGAAATGAATACGCAGTGTTACTTATTGATTTGACACGAGAATTTGAAACTAGATTTGTTTTCTATTGATATAAATAAAACCAAATATAACAAATACATAGAGTTCCAATCGGACTTACGAGTTAAAAGAGGAATTTGACAACGTTACTTTATTGGACTTCTATAAAATGTACCTACCCAGAGACAAATATCCATCACTACATAGACATTCGTTGTTCATGGCATCGTTGTTTGGAAACACATTTATCTGTGAACACTTTTCAAAAGTGAATCATACTAAGAGTACAATCCGGAACAGAATAAGTTTACACACACACACACACACTAACACATATATTAAAGTAGAGTTTTATTTCTCCTTCAGTGCATAATTTAGCTATATCACAATAGCCTATATATGTTCGCACCGA
>WYDF02307628.1:0-11008 GCA_009867245.2 Adranes taylori | reverse complement strand
TGGCCGCCCGAGCCCAAAAGAAACCAGCAGGTCGTAGAGGGGTGGGGGGGGGGGGGGGGGGGTGTTTGATCCCTCGATAGCTGAAGACACCATAATTGTTGAAGAAGGTGCTTTATAGCGAATGTAACAGGCGACAGAAAACCTAATGGATCGTAAATCCAGGCCAGTGTTGACAGAATGCTGCGTTTAGTACAGTGATTATCAATACCACTAACGTTATAGGAAAAGGCTTGTCATGATTGATACTAGGCGAGCCCTAAGACATTAGACAACAATTCTCTTTGGTTACTGGACCATTTATGTAACTCAAAAATGTATGAAAATGTCTATAATTTGAGATTTAAGTTGTAATCCTTCTTCCAGCGACTCTCAGTCTGTCACGATATGATACATGTACATATCCTGCCGCAGTATGTTTGTAGCGATAGGGAACGTGTGTTCATAATGATCAGCAAGCTGAAGGATTGTCCTAAGAGCAAGATGGAGCAGACGACACCCCATATGTCACAGTTTGAAGCTCGTAATCCTGTAAAGGATTACTTATATCACTTATATTTCCATACAATACGTTGATACGACGAATGAGAGGGTTGTACTAATATTTGGCGATACATTTGTTTTATATCAGCAACAATGGCAACAGAGTATGCACGAAATTTGAGCAACAAATAACGAATGTATTTTTGGAGCTTAGCTCCAGGATGTAACGACTTATTCAGAGGTGAGCCTAGAGCATCGCGAGTCGATGCATCGAAAACGACACGAAGTTTTTTCTGTAAACTATATTGGTTTAGAACAGAATGATGGGGAATGTAATAACTAGACTTATCTTCAAGTGCAGGTGAACTAATTAGCACCATGTGTTGTTGCTGTAGATATCTCCCATTAAATCTTGATAGGCCTGATGCAACAATGGATTTTTAACTGAGCGACACTCTAGATTATAGAATCGACGAACTGCCAACTCACGTCTTTGAGTAAACGATCTTTGGGCAGCGGTTCTTTAAATGGCAGCAGAACAATATACCGACCATCTGGAGAGCGAGTTTGGTGTTTGATAAACGATTCCTCACAAGCGACATTATCTGGAGAGAAAGGCAGTGCAACCTGCATGTCTTCAATTTCCCAAAACTTGGCAAAATTATAGGACAAATCATTATGTTCCAGACATAGCTGCAACGAGTTCAAGTTAGACAAATTTGTTTTCCCAAATACGATCCAAACAACAATTTAATTTCAATCTGAGTTTCCGACAACCTCACTTAGATACATGCTCCACGAGCGACAAACTGATCATGCCGATTAAAGTATCTCACGGTGTTGAATAGCAAGAGGCAAAATTACTGCTGGAACTTCATCATAGATGGTCAGAAGTAGATGGCCATGAAAGAGGACATCTGAAACACAAAAAAATGTGATATTATGTGATTAGCTACGTAGCAACATATGTATATACCAGATTCTTTTTCAGCAAAATTAAAAGGTGTTCGAAAATCAGAAAGACGTCCTCACCGATGCGACACTACGTTCGATGTACGAAGTAATCCGTGGCATATAAAGAGACTTCTGCGCTGCAGCGGCCCTTGTTCATTTTAGTAATTAGCGTAAGAGCATGAAGTTTAGAGTTACGTATATAATAGAGATCGCGGCAAGCATCTTAAACTTGGATTATGTTGCAATATAATTAATTTAAATGTTATTAATATTAATGAAAGTATATAGCATTATTGTTAATCTTCCATTATGAGTTTAATACGTATTGTGTGATAAATAAGAAAGAATTTAACAAGTAAAACGATTCGTTTAGACTTGGCAATCGTAAATGTATTAGTCATATGAAATTGAATTAATTATTAATGTAACTACATAAATTGCCTTATCTTGGCAAATTATGAAACGTATTTAAGCGATGTAAGTAATATAATGTTGTAAGGAAGAAAATAAAATAAACAAAAACAAAATCGAAAATCTTTAATTCGTAAAATAATTCGAAAAAAAAAATTTAAAAGAAGGTCCACTGGCGACAGACCTTAGTTACACTGGCGACAGACCATAGTTATATATCTATTTCAGCATTATCGTTTGTTGTAATTTTTTCATCATAATATCGCAGAACAAAGGTAGTTATTTTAATCTTTTGTGGCATATTATCACACTGCTTTTTAATGAATTGAAAAGACTGTATCTATTTGTAGAAGCTCGTCATTAAATTAAAAGAGGTGTATATAAATTACAAAGTTTTGCGATATTGTCTTCTTTTCTATTCAGACAGGTTTGTCTCGAAAAATATAATGACTGCATAATAACTATTCGGTAAAGTACAGAGAAGCACATATTTCAGCAATGTTTCAGAAAAATTTTTATTTAAGATTATAACTGACCATTATGTTTGAAATTAATATACTTCGACACCGTTTGACCGATCAGCATGAAACTGAGCCAAATATATGTATTTTTTTCAGGCAGAAGGTTTCTATGCTATCCACATTGTTGTCCCATACAACTAGATGGCGCTGGAATACATCTACACCGTTCTACCGATCGCCACTATAATGTATATACTTAGGTATTTGAGTACAGAGAATATTTTTATGCTATCCACTTAGCATAAAAAGTGGATAGCATGGCATAATGCCTATGTCGATTATTAGGCCATAATGGCAATTATGCCATGATGCTTGCGAGGGCAATGGGGATGGCTGAGCTTTAAGTCCCGTAGGCAAATATGAGGACCAGGTGGGGCACAAATCAATGTTTGCCGGATCCGGTAGTAACTTACAGGTATATTATGTACTTCTAACAATTCTATTTGAACCCGCATGTATCTGCAAAATATAAATTAATTCGTCTTTATAATTTAATTGTAATTACGGTTTCCAACTAGCTGCTCTTATTTAATTAATCGGTTATAATTTTGGTACGCGGCAATATGACAATCACAATCATTGACAATCATTCCTTTATCAAAACTATTTAATATCAAAAAGCTATTTGTAAATATATGTATGAAATAATACTAATTATAAAAATAAATTACCTTTATTTCCAACATGTGACTAGTGTGGCACATTGGAAATAAAGGAATTTCATTTTTATAATTAATACTAGCGGACACGCACACGCGGTTTTGTCCCCCACCTGGTCTCCATACTGACCTACGGCTCGGAAAATCTACCACGTCTGAAAAATATACGCGCGTAATGAGTTAAGAGGTAGGTGACACATTGCAGATGAAGGGTAATCTAACCGCGACGCAAGAAACTAGGGAAGCTAGAAACAAGGGGAAGAAAATACAGTTAGTTTTCGCGAATGAGATTTTCCTTAACGTTTTTATAAAGAGATAATGGAAAAATTTAATTAAGTAGTAGTCTTTTCCTAAGATATATAAAACTGTTACCAAACTTGGCACGAAGCATTGAGTGGTAAGCCGATTTTAAAGTATAAAAGCTATGCCATGCGTAAAGTAATGCATGGTAAAAGAATTTGAGAGATTTTATTCAGTTCTTTATTAGCATTGTTACGTTTATTTAGGCGTATTTTCCTTATTATTTTTGTTGTTGGCTTGGAAATAATGGTTGAGGTTCAGATGTAAGTAGGTGATTATCTTATTATAAATCTTGATTACGGAACTGAAACATTTTAAGTTCTTTTTATTTAAATATAAGTAAATAATTTTATTCCATTTTCATTGAATAAAAAACTAATAAACATTTAACTTTTATTTCGATGTTTCTTACTGGGTTTTATACTTACTTACAAATTGAGAGAGTGTATCGTTATAAAATAAGTCTTTATGCAAGTCAAAAAAATCAGAACAGTTTGTTATCTTGTCGGTCAACTAATCCGGTATTAATTACTCTGTTATTATTATCAGTAATTAAATGTTGAACGGCGTTTTATTTACTTCCAAATCAAAGAAAAAATATATGCTGTATCCATATTCAAATTTATATAGATCAAATAAATCATAAGTAGTATTTGTTTCATTATTTGACGAATTCATAAGTCATCATAGTAAAATAAATTATTTTCTTCTTAATAGAGTAATTTATTATGGTTATATTTTTTTAATTCTTGGACCGTACTTGCTTTATTCAGGTTGAATCATGCTTTTAGTGAAGCAAAGTTTCATAACTCATTGTTTACTGTTGTTAGTGTATAAATTAATTAAAGCCCATAAATATCTATTTAGAAGTTTTGACTACGCCCTAAATAAACCAGTTATCAATGCTGTACTATTCATGGTAAGATTGAGTGTGTGTGTTAACTGGAAGTAGAATTTCTTTAACCAGTTAGGGCTCACACAATTCCATGTCACAAATCTTAACGTGACAATCTATTTACAATAAATCTGCTTAGAAACAATATATATACGAACATCTTTATTCTGTGTACATATGATAACATCTTCACGTATAAAATTATTCAAGTTTAATTAATTGAAATTACTTACCCTAAATATATTGTAATACAGGAACATCATAATGAAACAAGGTATATAAAATGACGAAAGGCTCGAATAGATGATAAAATCGCTATTATAGAAGAGACAGGCGTCGGGTACTCGATCCGGCGTATTATTCAATCCGAGAACAATGGGCGATCCAATCGCGACCGATATCACCCAGACGAGGACAATTGTGAACCAGACACGTGTGTTGTTTTTGTGTTTGGCGTATTTGATTGGTTGCATAACAGCGATATATCTGAAACGATGATAATTTTATCCGTAGTGTTTACGTTGGAGGATAAATGTTAATTTCAGTGATAGGTTTTTGTAAAAAACTATTCATTGATGATAGATAATTTTATGAATAGTATTATTTATAGAATAGAAATTTTGTTGACAAATTATATTTGCTAATTATTACTAAAACTGCATATTGATGTTCAAAATTGCTTAAAAAGGTCGGGTACATGGTAGGTACATTTCTGGCATTTGTGGAGCTGTTATCAATATCCCGTATTGCATTCAGTATCATTGCGTTAATTTATTAAACTGAAGCTCTACACCATGCAGCCATCACGACTTAGCGAAATTTTTTTAAAATCTGTTCAATAGATTTTTTATTTTTTAGCTGTATGCCTATAGTACTCAATTAGATCTGATTTAAATTATAATGCAGTTTCTAACAATCAACGGTGAGGTGATTCAATTAGGTGGTTACTCATCCAAACACCAATATGCTGTCTTCTTAATAATTAACGCACAATTTGACTATAGTATATAAGTACTGGATGTACCAAACAAAATGATTAGTATGATAAACAATGAAGAAGAATATTAACGATTTTGCGACATTCACGTTTAAGGACAACAATGAAACTACTCCCTTGATAAAAATACCCTGGTCTAAATTAATTTTCGGTGTTGAACAAAATTACTCCAGTAAGTTTCTGTAAGTAACCAACCAACTGATTTGTGTATAAATATCACTCACAATTCAAATAAATTTGTTTTAATTATATCCACATTATTCAACGCCTTAACGTCTACTTATAAGTGTAAATTCAACAGAAACAATGGGTCCTGATTTTGTTAATAGTGTAAATCCTCGTGGGACATTTCGTACACAGTACTTATTCCTGCAGTAGTTAGAGCATATCCTTTGTAATTTTGATGCAAGATTGACCACCAGAAACAAAACTCAATCCCACTTTGATATAGGAAAGTTTGCATAATAGCTTAATTGTACAAAAGGGCAATCAATTTGGTGTGCTTAGCATTTGCAACAAAGAAGCGAATATTATATGTGCCTCATCAGTTTCAAGAGACATCAGTTTCAAAGGTAGACAGTGGAATTTTCTAAATACCATCTGATCTCTGATATTTTACACATAGTGTAACGCCAAAAGATATTAGACGTATTAACTTCTTGGGATTGTAGTGTAAAGATATTTAAATATCTTAAGATTCTATCTGAAAGAATAAGAAGAAAATGAAAAACCGGGTATCACTTTATAAGCGGACTTATAAAGTGATACCCGTGATGCTGCAGAAATGAAAGCCTATATAGGTCTATTATATTTGATGGGCTTCCATAAAAATAGTAAATTAAATACAAAAGACCTATGGGCAACAGATGGATCTGGAGTAGAATTATTTCGTATGACGATGTCCCGCAATCGTTTTCATTTCTTACAACAATACATTCGCTTTGACGATAAAGCGACAAGAAATGAGCGAAAGGTTTTAGATAAGTTAACTACTACCCGGGACATATTTGATATATTCGTCAGCTGTTGTAAACAACATTTTCAGTGGGAGAGTTTCTAACAATTGATGAGATGCTGCCAGGATTCCGTGGAAGGTGCTCATTTCGGAAAAAAACTTGCCGCGACGTAATGAAATAACTTACCACTACTAATACAAACTAGAAGCAGAGGGAACATGAAACTAGTTTTACTCGAATAAGTTTCATGCTCCTATATGTTAGAGAGATCATTCAAAAAATAATTTAAGTAATAGACATTTATATCAGCAGAAGTAAGATGCAACAATCTACTTCCAGAAGCTTAGTACGCGAGGTGGCTACACAATCGACTGAAAATATAAGACGCAAAATTCAATAGATCAGGGGATAGAAGTTGATGTACAAATGTGAACAAAAATTTTATTTATTAATAGTTATAATTAATGTAACAAATTATCATATACTATAAAGCTAACTAATCTTATTAAATCTGATTAAATCTTATTAAAATGTCGTAAGCAAAATATTATGACTATGTTCTTTTACGGATGTATTTTGTTAAAGACTAACTCTTAATGCATTATTTAATAGCGTTTGATTTCAGTTTATATTAAAAAAAATTTGGTGTTAAATTTGTCCAAGTAAATAAATATTTTATAAATCTATGGAACGTACTCAACATATTTAAAACCGTTTCATTTAAACTAATTCTTAAATCATTTGAAGGCATGAATAGAACAATTTACTTTTGTTACGTCAGTGTTTTACTATTGGATATATCGTAATAATTTTTATTTATAACTGGTCAATTGAATTTAATTATGATTCAAATGAAGCTTAACCATTATCCGTTTTATTATAAGCCCCCTATTTATGAATGGAATATTTTAAAATCAATCGCGTTTTATTTGAAGTTGACTTTAATTAAATCATGGGGCGTACTTGCTTTATTAAGGTTGAATATTTATCTTTAATCAAGCAAGGTGCCTTAACTTATTGACTAAGCTCCCCCAAAATTATGCTCTATACGGAATTTGATAGATGTGAAAATTCTTCAGATTTTTTTACAAAAATAAAATAATGAATAAACTTACAAGGACGCAGTTATAAGCGAATGAAAAAAAATGAAATTTTGCGAAAATATTCAATTGTCAGATTCTGTTTTTATTTAGAAAAATTTGAAAATAAAATATTAAAATATTAAAACAATTAATAGAATAATCAAATTTTCGAGATGTCATCAATTTTGAGACACAAAAATAAAATCCAAAAATTGACAAAAAATCGATCGATTTCTAGCAATATGTGAATACCAATTGATTTCTTCAATATTTTGCGTTGTTTGATTGAAAATTTATTAATTATATATTTTACGTTTGATTAAATATTTCAGCATTTTTCTGTTATCATGTTTAATGAATTTGTGCCAAATTGACTGCATTTCCATCTAAAATGTTTTTGTTCTAAAATATAATTTTTGTTCTTTAAGTCATTTAAATTATTCAAAATGGCCAAATTCTATGGAATGTTTTAGTTATTCAAGCATTTTGTTTGCTATAGAACTAGTTGGTAAGTTGAAAATGTTATATAAGACTTTTTCATGTTAAAGGATACATGGATAGAAGGGGATTCGAAGTCAATGTGGATAAGTCAAAAATCATGGTGTGTAAGACCATAAACATAAGTCATGGTGTGTAAGAAAGGATGGAAGGAATGTCGAAAGAATATGCTTGAGTTTGGGGGAAAGGTGATAGAGAGTATGAGGAAGTTTAAGTATTTAGGGTTTGTTTTGAATCAGAATGGGAAAAGTAAAGAACACGTGAAGATGGTGACCAAAAAGACAAGGTGGGTCATAGAGAGGATGAGGATGGTTTGGGAAAGGAAATTTGGGGTTTTTGTAAGGATGAGATTCAAAATAATTGAAGCGTGTGTTTATGAGCATAACGATGAAAGGTGCTGAATTGTGGGCAGTTGAAGAAGAAGAGAGAATGGAAAGAGTTGGATGCTTGAAAAGGATGTTGGGATGATATAGTTATGCAGGAGATAGGAAAGTATAAATGTTGGATAAATGGAGTAAGAAGAATAGTGCAGTTTCAGGAAAAAGTATGGAAGGTTGGAGGGAGAAGGTTAGTAAATATAAATAATTTTATGTAAATTATCGGAAGAAATAAGCGGGTCTTAGTATGATTTAGGGATGGCTTAACGAAAGCGTGCTTAGTAAACTGCCTACCAGTCATCTGTAGAAGTAGGGAAAATGGTTTTCATTAGAAGTGAATCATTAAGAAGTGAAAGTGCTTGTAGGGAGCTATTGGAAATCTAGTGAGAGACAAACTAATAAATATTCCGAATAGATGGCTTTAGAGTTCAGTCGCAACCAATTTTTTTAAATATTAGAAACAAAACGGAAAGTAGCTGTGCGGGAAGAAATAAAGTAGTTATTTACTAGTAGAAAATAAAGTGATTCATTAATTACTTTATATTGTTGAATTAAAATTAAAAAAAAAAACCAATTAGTGTTTAATAGTTAAATAGTTACGCTAGCAATTCGTTTCTTTAAATAAAAGTTTAATACTTGATGTATGTATAGTATTCACTGTTTCGCAGTAAGACGAATTTTTATAAGTAAATATGTGCTAATTCGAAAATTACGTGTAACAGATATGAGAGATTAGAAAATTTTCCGATGAACCTCGGGTGGATGGCCATTTCTGCTATCAGGTCCGATGCTTTCTGGTCTGGGGCTTGGATGGTCCGATGTTTTCTCAGAAAAAAACCCCAATGCAAGTATTATACGGGGTGTGCTTTGATTGTTAAAGTCCCTCGCTTCATTGGTAACATAATGGCTCATCTTATATGAAAAAGGGGTTAATTCAATCAAAAATACATAACACTACATTCATTAGGGTAGCATTAATTTGTTGGATTGTTCTTGTAGAAACGAATCGTTAAATTAGATCTAGTTTAGGAATTATTTTAACTTAATTAAAAACACATCGCATATGTCAATCATGAAACGTGTAACATATATAGAAGATTTAATATTATAATTCTAACCGATGAGATAGGTTCAGAACAGTGTTAGTGTGTATTCAGTTACACACATGCAGTGACGTTCTGTCAAATATGGGTGTTGATAAAGCTTAATACCTGATAGCAGAAATGGCCATCCACCCGAGGTTCATTAGTATTTTGTTCTGATCTCTCATGTATGTTACACGTCGTTTTCGAATTAACACCTATTCACTTTAATACTACAAGTATTAGCAGCTCGCAAGAATGTCTGTCCATATGCAAGTGTCTATAATTTTATTTTTGATCCTGTATAACTTGATTGCGCAAATATTAGTTCTTATCTGATTTATTTTTACATTCATAAAAATATTTAGAACGTTTTTTATTTTATTGAACACCATTAAGTAATAATTTTGGGTTTTACTAATATTTCTGATCTGTTGATTTAATTCTTTTACATTTGTTTCCTTTTATTTGTTCACGCCTGACCCTGTTTAATGAAAGTGTTAAATTTTCCGTTAATATCGATTTATGAGCCATCACGTATTCTAGTCGAACAACATTTTAAATACCAAACAGCTAGGTTCTTTCCGATCCCTAATTTAAGCAGAAAGGTTATGTTAGTATACGACTATGGTACGTTGCTTGAACGAATTTTATCGCGCTGAATATTTGCAATGAAAATTATACGTGACAATATATATTGATTAAGACAAATTTTGGTAAGGCGCACAAGTCTATATGTCCTTAAAACCTAAATCTGTAAGTCATGAAGTCATAGCTACTTAGCATGATTTCTAGATAAAGGAATCTTACTATTTAATATGTTTAGCTACTCGCAATGAATATGTACAGCAACTCTAATTAGCAAATTTCTGCTGAAAGCTGTACCTCTCCCGAAAAGTTTTTAGCTACAGTTCAGAATACTACGTTGTATTACTCCGATAACAGTCCCGTCATCTTAAACCATAGTCGAAGACAAAATCATCTATTTTGACAAAGTTTGGGAACTACAAATATGTCTGCAAATTTATGAGAAGTTTTATTTTTTATGTTTTCTGTTAACTTAAATTTGTATCGTATTTTACGTTGTTCATTTATGTTAGTTACATTTGAATTTACATTAATATATATTTCCAGGCAAAGCAACAAATCTTATTTGACAATTATATTAATTTTAGAGAAACTAATTATTAGAAAAAAACTTACCTATCTATAGAAATGGCGACTAAATTAAAGATGGAAGAGGTTGAGCATGTGACGTCCATTGCTATATAGAAATCACAAACAAAACTTGGCAACGTCCAACTTCCATTCACCTGAAAACAAAAAAAAACATTAATTCAATAATTATCTAGATTAAGCAGGTTGTCTTCGAAATATGTGTAACAAATATGAGAGACTAACAAATCAGAAAAAATGTCGATGAACTGCAGGTGGGTGGCCATTTCTGCTATTAAGGTATTAAGCTTTATCAACACCCTTTCAGAACGTCATTGTATGTGTGTAACTGAATACACACTAACTCTGTATCTGAACCTATTACATCGAATAAACATTATTTTATTAAATCTTCTATATATGTTTAATGTCTGTTGGCCAACATATGCAAGGTGTTTTTCGTTAATCTTGAATTAACTCCCAAACTAGATACGATTTTGATGATCTCTTTCTACAAGATTATTCCAACAAATTAGTACTACCCTACTTATTGTAGAGAAATCTGTTTTTTATGGTATTAGCGTGTATTCAAAGCAGCTAAGTGCACAATTGAAAACATATGAAACGGACTATGGAGCCAC
>WYDF02307617.1:0-15191 GCA_009867245.2 Adranes taylori | reverse complement strand
AGACTTTCAGCCACCGTTTGATCGATCAACATGAAAGTTGGCACATATATGTATTTTTTCAGGGAAAAGGATACTGTGCACTTTGTTGTAGCTCACCACTAGATGGCAGTGTAGTCCATCAACTTCTACACCGTTAAACTATTGCCATGAATGTATACATAGGTGTTTAAGTACGAAGAATATTTTCAGCGGTTCTGTTTTGGTCGAGAGAAACGGGAAAACAACGAGTTACAAAAGGAATTACAACAGGTTCCTGTAGTATTTCCTGTTGTTAGTTAGGTTCCACTCGGACACCTAGGGAAAGGTGACGTGACCTACAGAACTGTATACAGAGCAATGCAGCGTGCAGATCTCTCCGCGCAGGAGGCGTCTAAATGCAAACAACAGAGGACTCTGCTGTCGACAATGCGGACAGCAGAGCTGACCGCGCCTGAGACTCAGTTATAGGTCGTGGATTTGGAGACAGCAGAGCTGTCTGCGTCGTAGGCGCGGGCGCAGCAAATATGGGGACCAGGTATATGACCGAAACAACGTTTACCGGGTCTGCTAGTTAATTATAAATTTAAGTTTGTGAAAGTACAGCTACGGTAACGTGAGTGTATTAATTCTATAATTCTGTGATAGTTCATTTTGTTGATATATGATTTATGGTGATGTAATATTTTTATTCAATTGTTGTTGCGTAATATTTGAACATGATTGACATATTTGTTTCATTATCTTGCATGGCGATATTTATCTGATCTGTATTTAATTGCGTGTATGCCTTTCTTAAAGACCAATACAGTTTTATTTAATTGTTCACAATTCTTTCATTTTGCTGCCTGATCAATAGACGCTCACGACTGTCGTTAAGGGTTGGATATATCATTATTTGTTCAACCACATGAGTTATGATTAAATCTGAAAGGTACGCTCACCTAAGTAATATTACAGTCTAGTGTTTTATTTTTAAATTCTATTAGTATTATTAGGGGATTGTAATTAGAACATTAGTCGTCAATAACTAAAATAATAACTCGTTGGAAGAAGATAAACCAAATCTTATTCTTATAAAGTCATAAAGGATCTTAGTACAACTATGGTGAGAGCAGGGATTAGCTACGTATACATACAAAAATTTCCTCGCTTACCAACGTTACGTAGGAGAATAACCCTCGCCGCCAAACTTATACGTGACAATGTTGTCACGTGGAGAATGCATGAGCTCCAAAACCTGACGGGAAAGACAAATCTATTCAATAAGTAACGTACCGATTTATTCCTGTCCTAAGGCAACGTCTCGTAAAATAACTAAAAAATACGGTTCGTTTTAATACTCACTTTAATTTATCTGCTTACGAAATGAAGTTATAATCCTTCGATTTCCGTTATCCTTTAAAATAAAACTCTAGACTTTGCTGCTGGTAGAGCTATGAGTACTATCCTTATTTAATTCTACTAGAACAGCGTAAATTTAACTATATTCTGCGCAACCATAACAACCACAAATCTTATCTCTCATAAGTTAATTAAATAAAAGAAAGGTATAAGCTTAACAAAATTTATTGTAAATGATTTGAAAAAATGCGTACATTCAAACAAAATAATAATTCGTGCATTTAGAATCAATAACGCTTCACCAAAATACTGAATTTTTATAAAATTATTCTACTTATAGTTTCAGTTGATACTACCATCACGAAGTTACTTTATAATTACATGCAATTACCTTATTAATTAATTTATTATCATTTATTATTTTACTTCACACCAAATAAACTTGTCTAACCGATTTAATTGAAGTTATCCAAGAAATTTGATTTAAAAGAATTATTTAATTATTACCGAATAGTATTCATTACTAAGCGTCATATCTAACTTATTTCATGTTTCAATTTATTCATGATTTAATTTAGAATAAACTATAATTTAATTTAATTTAGTTCATGATTTCATTTTCAAAACCCCAACCGACAAGGGATCACTTTTTAACCACAATAATTTGCTCTTTGTGGGCGTTTTATAGCTTTTATTTATTTGTTTGGCTAGCTAATTTCGTACCAAAATTACAATCAGGACTTTCCACTACTTTCTCCTTACCACCAGTAAATTGTTTTAGTTTTATACATTCTCACCTAAGTACCTTTATCAATATTTTACTAATTACTTTCCATAATGGATTTATATCCAATCAGCTCTGCATTCTTCAATCATACTTATATACTGCCACATGATGCCCTTTCACCACTGTTGATTGATTACTAATCAGAGTTATTCTCCGATTCCCTCTTCGATATGACTGCTCTTCGATTCCCATGGTGAAAGTCTAACTTAAATAAGATGTTTTAAATGTTTTTATATTATACTTCATTTCATGAATAAAAGTTTAAATGAAATTCTACGTGTTAACTAACATTCGCTTTCCCTGCAACTAGTTTATCTAGCATACAACATGCTTAAACAATAACAACCTTTCACAAGATATAGTCATTCTGAATTATTTTAGTAAGTTAGAAGTATGAAGCGCATCATAAAACTAAATAACAACCAGTTACAATATTTAGAATTTTGTTTTATATCACCTGCGACTTTTGAACATGTTAATAGGTTGCTCAGTTGCCGACTATGAATAATTTAATGTCTCCATTCAATTTCTTTTGCGTATTACACTGAATATTTGGTCAGCGAATATTGTATGTCATGTAGGTTATTTTAATTTTGCCAGTCTAAAAGTTATAACGTTGTTTCCCCAAACCAAACACTGCTCTCGGATTGTCCTTTCGGTTATTCCTTTTTGTCCTAAGTTCAATTTAGTAACTTATTCAATTTAAGTCATGGGGATTAAATCATGTAATGGAATTGTGCTTAGTTGAGGCTGCGTATAAGATGCGAGAGAAGTTTTTCTTCCAAGGGATGTAATCAAAAAAAACGTAATATTTTTAAATGGTTTCCAGATAATTAAGTTTCAGTATTCCTAATTATTGCGTATCAAACATCTTAATAAATTTAATGTCGAGTGGCGATTTGTTTCGTTCTAATTTAGTTTTATGATAGAAAAATTGTGTGTTTCATATCTCCAAATTGTACAAATAATTTAAGATGGCCAAATTTTGTGCAAGGTTGTAATTATTTAAGTATATTGTGAGCTAGACAAACTAGTTGCAAGAAGGTCAAATGTTAGTCAGTACTTTTAGGACATCTTATTTAAGTTAGAATAGAACCATGAGAACACATAGAGCAGCGTTATATTTTCTTTCCTCTAAATAAATTCTTCCGTCGGATAAAAACAAAATGATGACGTAAATTATACAAATTATGTGTAGCAGAGGAGAACATCGGTGATTGGTCATAATAAATAGATACCATAGCGTGCTGTTATCAGTGGGTGTAGATCTGATTGGGAATCAGTCAATAATAAATTAAAGTATACTGTGCGTATTGTATTGGTATGAATAAAACAAAGCATATCTGGTTGCATTTACATTAATCATGGCCGAAAGTAATTAGTAAAACAGTCGACTAAGTGATTGAGTGCGAATGCATATAATAAATGCAATTAATCTTATGAAGAAGAAAAGTAGTGAGAGTAATCGATATAGTTTTGGTAGGAAAATGAGCAAGCCAAAAATGAAATAAAAACTACAACCGTCTTACAGAAGGAAAATTTTGTTATTTAAACACTAGACTTTTGCTGGTCACAGTTTTGAAAAAACAAATTATGAATTAAATTAAATAAAATCATAATCAACTCTAAACTTTATTTAAGTTAGTCATGAGTCCTAGTTACTTGTTGCCTCAGAACTTAAAATAAATTGTTAGGCAACGATTATTTATTAAGGTCAATGTGCATGGTTCTAAAAAAATAAGCTTGTGAGTGTACAACCGCAAAGATTGTATGTAGCAATATTTCATCATTTATTTGGGAAGCTATTTGACGAATTATGAACGCCATTTTCAATATTTGATTTGCACCCATTAATTAAACATATTGAGGAGGCACTTATTATTTATTTTTGAATGCACGATTATTTATTTTATTTATATATATCCATTTTTGAGAACAGTCACTATACAATTCTGTTAAGTTTGTGCACTTCTTTCATTTAATCTGCCTTGGCTTCTGAAAAACAAATTGTCAGTTTTAAGGGTGCGCAGAATTAGTTGTCGTAAAATTATATCAATCTAGGAGGAATGAAATCAGTAAAATTATCGTAACCCTACCAATGGCAAAATCTGTTGTTTTATTCTAAATAGTGTTTAGAAGCTTGGGGGATTATAAATTCACAGATACTGACTGCATAAAATTTTTATCTTTATTCTGTTCTAGCAAAATTAAACGAAGTATTAAAGTGAATCGGATTTTCTACTATTGAACTATTGTACGAAACGGTACTAAGGGCATAAGAGCTACGTACCGCATACAAGGGACCCTCTCGATACCTTGGAGCAATAGTTTCTCCAAAAATAATCGTGACAATATTACCATTTGTTTCAAGCCCTCATAGAATCAGATTCTTCATCTTCGGTGTGTCCCAGTGATTTGGAGTAATCATTTGAAATGAAACTTCCGTATTCCAACTCCAAGAATAATTTTAATTTTAATTTAGTTTAATAGTTTTATTTTAACAAAATTGTAACTATCCGGATTTTGAAATCATTAACGATTTCCTTATTCAAGATAAAAGTAAAATGTTACTGTTACTGTAAACAAAACAGTAGACAGTTTTTGAAGAACAAACAAAAATTATCAAATACTATTTAAAACAAAATTATGATTAAACAAACCAATACATAAATTCAAATAATGAAATATACTTACCAGTATATATGCAATATCAGTGAAATTTGAAACCTCTTCATCAGAACATCTTCCAAAATATAAATTTTTTTCTTCTTATAAATAAATTTTTAAATTAAAAATAAAAATTTTCGTTCCTCAGTTACCAGTTGGACAAAAACAGTTCTTTTTTCGAAATCCCACAATCCATTTAAATAATATGAGGATATACTTAATACCATAAATTAAAACATTTTTTATCAATAGTAAAAGCCATGCAGAAAAAATACGTTAATAGTTACAGAAAAAATAGAAGGTTTAGAGGGATATATAAATATCCTAACCTGAATTCTAAAATAAATACTAAAAACGTTCAGTAAAACTCAGATGACATTTTAATTTTAACTTTCGGCTTTATGTTATTAAGTAATTTATTTAAAAAAGCAAAACTAGAACTTGCCAGCGTCCATTTTGAAATGTCTAATTTCGTTCGTGTATAGAACGTCACGGAGACACAACTATTGTATGACATACTGAATAGTCGAATAGTCATCAAGCAATTGTCCATCCAAAACAACAATATTAAGGTTACCAGAATTCAACATATCGAAATATATAAGTGGAAGAGAACAAAGTATCTGTTATTTGCAGAATATACAAATATATTCTGAGCAAACAAGTCTGAAAACTCAATCAACAATACAATATACAAAATAAAAACATTATAAAAAACAGCCGATTTCTTAAAATCTATTCAAAATGTTTTTCTATTTAAACATAACTTGTTTATTCAATAAAGACTTATTCAATGACGACTTACTAATTTAGACTTTATGCGATTATGAGGGGTAAGCCTTTAGTGAATAAACAAATTACGTTTGAATACAATAACATCTTGAAGAGATTTATAGATGCCAGTTGTTTCTTATAATGTTTTCATTTTATATATTTTATTGTTGACTAAGTTTTAAGAATTGTTAGCTCATTCATTTTCTTTGTCATCGTTGTGATCTTTTTTCTTTTACTTATGTATTTCATTATGTTGAATTGTGGTAATCTTAATGTAGTTCTTTCGAATGTACGATTGTTTGATGACTATTCAGTATGTCATGAAATATTTGTTTCTCCGTGACGTACTATACATGAACGAAATTAGATATTTCATAATGGACGTTGGCAAATTATAGTTCTCGTTTTTTAAATAAATTACAACTAATATTACTAGTATTTTACAATTATTATTTTAGAATTCAAGTAAGGGTATATCCCTATAAACCTTTTAGTTTTTTCTGTAACGGTTTTTTCTGTTTGGCTTTTTCTATTGATGAAAAGTGCAACTTAAAATTAATACCACCTGTTCGATTTAGTTTTAATATTTGGTATTGAGTTTATCCTCACATTATTTATGTGGAGTTTGAAAAGAGAAATGACTTTTTTCAACTGGTAACTGAGGAAGGAAATTTTTATTTTAATTTAACAATTTGTTTCTAAGAAGAAGAAAAATATATTTTAAAAGATGTTCTGACGAAAAGTTTTCTAATTCCACTGATATTGCATATATACTGGTAAATATATTTCATTATTCGAATTGTTGTATTGCTTTGTTTAATCATTTTTTTTTTTAATAATGTTTGATAATTTTTGTTAGTTGCTCAAAAACTCTCTTTTATTTACAGTAACTTTTTACTTTTATCTTGAATAAGGAAATTGTTAATGATTTCGAAATTCGGATAGTTGTTAGAATTTTGCTTCAGCTGTTACATCTTTTTTCAATAAATTGAAATTATTTGTGGAGTTGGAATACGGAAGTTTCATTACAATAAAATTATTGCCTTAATATTAATATTAGCAAATTAAGTGGCTGTTTCGTTATCTTTACATCCTAAACTAAAATCATATTTGCAGGAATGTATAACAGAAATTCCTATTTGCATTTTATTTTATGGTGTAATTTATCATCTTAAATCCTTGTGGTTAGATATTTCAGTTTGCTCTCGTGTTTCCAGCTGTGGATTTATAATTGGTATGGATAGAGAGCAGATTTCATTAAAACCTATTTATTAACAACAAAATTACACTTACTTAAGAAATCTTTTGAATAACATTTGTTCCATATAAATTTTAGGCATATTCTAAAGCTGGCAACTTTGCCAATCGATAGTAGTATATTCTCTAACTTCTTTAGTGATAATTTAAAGTCAACATGTTATCACATATTTGACTTGATAAATTAATTCCCATGTTCTGATATAACCCACCTAACTCTAATGGAATGACTGAAAATACATTATGGAATAAGTTTTATTTCTATGGAAATTAAATTAATGACCCTGAAACTGAGTAGAAACAAAATAATGAAATTCACTATGATTGGTTGGTTTTAAAGATAAAGTCTTGGAACTAGCGGCGCATGGATTTCAAAGGACAAATAATTATATATGAATGAAACATATGTACGAATAGTCTATAATATGTAACTTCTAAATAAGCATAAGTAATTATGCGTTTTACCAGTAGGTGTCACAGCTAGTTTTGTTTGACTAGCGGTCCCGAGTGGGGTAAATTTTTGAAGATACAAATGATTATATCAATTTCGAAATATTATATTAAATTACATATACATCGAACTATTGTTACTCATAAATTTTTCGCATCATGCAATTGGATGTAGTTATGCATAACGGAATTTACCCACCATAAAACGTACAATGAGTTAACGATGCTAAGGCACTTCAAATATAGTATTATACATAACAGAACCAGTCTACTTATTATATTTCCCAAGGTCTAGACATATTGTAGAATACTATGTTTGAAGTGCATAAGCACCGTTAGCTCATTGTACGTTTGATGGTGGGTTGGTTTCGCTATGCATTACTACATCCAATTATCAGTAGTGTTACGAACTTATTGAACATTTACATATTACAATTTACTTTTTATGCAATCTTTAATTTAAGCTTCTTAATTTGGTAAAAGATTGAAAGATTTTATTGTCACGTTAGTTTTTAAAGGGAGAGGGTTACTGTCTTTACTCTCTTGTACGGGAATTTTTGTATAGGGTAAGCGTATCTATACATACCCACTCTCACTTAGGTACTAGGATCGTTTAATGCTTACGTAAATTGCACT
Source organism: Adranes taylori (assembly GCA_009867245.2). Taxonomy (NCBI): domain Eukaryota; kingdom Metazoa; phylum Arthropoda; class Insecta; order Coleoptera; family Staphylinidae; genus Adranes; species Adranes taylori. Next base: position 7,300 of record WYDF02307617.1, on the reverse strand, counting down.
TCGTTTTAATACTTACTTTAATATATCTACTTCAGAATAAACTTATAATTTTAATTGAGACAGAATATGTGAATTATAATCCATTAGCCCCCTCAATCGAATTTAAAATAAAACACTAAACTTTTCCTTTGCCACCGTTAGCATACCCTTCAGATTTAATCATAACTTCTTTCCTTCTATAAACAATTAATGGAACGGCCAACCCTTAACAATAGCAGATCGTCTTTTTATAGTTCAGACAACAAACTGAAGTAGTCGTTTAACTAAATAACTAACGCCATGAAAAATAATAAAATAACATGTTAATCAGGTTAAAGCATTATATAACAAATCAATAAAAATGGCGTTTATACATCAATGGTCTGGTTCCCAAATAAATGATAAAATTAGTGTACTTACTTATCTGTAGTTATACCTTCACAAACTTAATTTAAAATTATTCTTATGTTCACGCCCAGCGATCCTATTATGCCTCGGCTCATTGATTTGCAGATATTGCACAAGATGTTATTGCCAAAGCTACATAAACACAATTACTTTTGTATTACTATTTCATTCATTAGAACAGTCTACTGATGATGACCATTCTAGTAAGAAATTGATTTTTACTCGGTGTCAACGTCGAAGCGATAAATGTTCTATAAAGATATTATCAAACAAGTATCCTTACGTTCAATCTGTTTATGGTCACAAGTATGTGCCAAATGGGATTAATATTTTGCATTGCTTAAAGGAGCAGTTAATATCTAACAACATAAAGTTCGCATCCAAGATAAAATGGATGTGTCAGATGACACGAAAACAAACAAATGTATAATGGATTGTGTATACTGGATCAGAATTACTTTAATTTAATTCGGTCAATAAACTTGTTACCTAATAATTTGATTGATTTTATTTGCAAAAATCATACCTAACAAAATTATTTAATACATTATCAAAATACTGACTACAAAATATTGTGATTTAGTTCGAGATTTCATACTTTAAAATATTTTATTTATGCATTGAGGATGACTGATTAATGCTAGGCAACCTATTGAATTTTACTCCCAATACTAAAACTCTAAATTACTCATGATTTTTATTTAGAATTAATTATAATTTAATCTGAGTTAATTTATGCATTTATTGTTCAAAACAGAAAGCGGGTGGATTGTGTTTATTTGTACAAAAATATCGGTTTTTGCGAGAAGACCTTAACTTATAAACGTTGTTTCGTTTGCCAAATTCCTACCAAAACTACATGAATTATTCATAGTACTTTTCCCCCTTCAATAGTAATTTCCATTGTTTAATGTGTTCTAGTTAGGTGCTTGTACTACTATGTTGCTAATTATCTTCTGTCATAATTCAGATCAAACGAATCAAAGGTGATTATTGCACCTACACTAATAAAAATGCATGCAGTGTTCTATTATCGATTTCTATAACACTTATATACTGAAAAGAGTGTCGTGCCATTTTCCCACTCTACTTGTTACATGAATTTATGTTCATATCTAAAAGAGTTTATTTAAGATTTAACTAAATACAATGGGGTATAGTCAATGGTCAATAATTATTGCTACATTTCAATCGTTAAACTTATCTAGGGTGAATTTGCCAATAATGGTCTACCTTGTTCTAACTATTGACATTCAACCGACTTATTCGAAAGCTGAAAAACATGTTTTACATAGTGGAGACCTGTTGTCGACAATAACGTTAGCTGGAATAAATGTTTGGCAAAGTCCTGATGTAACAGGTACTTATCATCCCTTGATTTTAGTTAATGTTGTAACTACAAAAGGATGATTACCAAATTTCAGATTGGTATTTAAAGCTGACCTAGAACAGGAAATTAGCATGGCTAAATGAACTCTCAACTTATAGTTATAAAAGATAAATCATACACGTTTTTAAATAAAATAAATCAGACATGTTTATACATTATAAGAGACTATGGAATAACTTTTAAGCAGTTTCCTTGGAACATTAAAGTTTTATGAAAATTGCCAGTGATTCACTTGAAAAAGGCGCCAAACATTTATTAGTTACAACAAACCATCTGAAATGTCCACGTTAATTTCTGCTTTGAAACTAAACAGAGGGCTACTTTAAGAGAGCAAACAATCATTTAACCATTACTTTTAACCGTCACTATGTATGTATGTCACTATGTATGGCTTGAAATTTAAAAGAGGGCAACTTCGTTCACTACAACCCTTACTTAATTGTTCCTCTCCTTCAATTTCCTCTCCCTAAAAAAACAATTGATCTAAAACTATAAAGAAATACAAAAAGGAAACACCAAATTCCGATGGACTCAAAAACAAAACCATTATCGTTTTTGTACACTCTCCACCCGCTCTTCCATAATGTCCCTTTTTTTCAATTTCCCCATTTCTATCTCCTCAAGATATTTTTTTCGCAATTTTCTAACTCTTTTTAATTTTTTAACTTTACCCTCACCTAAATCCTTCATATTTTCCCGCGCTTAAACACCCTCTTCCTATAATCCCCTTTTTTTAACCATGCATGAAGGAAATTCCTTCGCTTCCGGTCCCAGATATACCCTCCAATTTTTTGCCACTTTTCTTTCATTCAAATTCCAACTCATCCCCTCACATACTTTTATCCAATGCTTCCATACTTCCTCTTTCTTTCCATTTCCTATCATTCTACATTTCCTATCATTATCCCTCATCGAGTATATACTTCCTTTTTCCATAACCCCTTTCATTCTTTCATTCTTTTTTTTTTGTAGCATATAATAATATATGTATAATAAAAATTCTCAAACTGATTACGTATTAAATAATATCTCCGTCGAAAAGTATCTATTTTATCGTGACGTCACTAATAGCTACAAGACAAACAATACGTTTTGTTAGAGAAAGAGATCTTTTGTTGACTTTATTTGAATCGTAAATGCAAATACGAACCGCGTAATAATCTGTGCGAGATGCTTTAGTTTCGTGTCGACACAAATTTACCTCTTTTGAATTCTTAATGATGAAAATTTAGGAAATATATCTCAGATTGCTTTTATTTATGCAGAAACAGTAAGGGTGTTATCTATTGTAACGAATTTAAATGAAACCATCTTAATTTCGTTCTACTGTATTTATTATATGTACTTTCAATAATCATAAGTCATCTAAATTATAGTAGATAGCTAAATTTTATTCAAATGTTTTAGTCCTTTAAGCATTATTTTTTATCCAGCTCGACTTTTTTTATAAGTAAAATATTTTGTAGTTATTTATATTGTCATACTGGCGGACCTCGCAAACGTAGTGTTGCCCCCACATGATCCTCATCTTTGATTATGGCGCCAACAGGCCCGCTGTCCGCATTGCCGCGACCAGCGACATGGTCTAGTTGCCGCGGTTTTGTCACGACTAGCGCTGTGATCTAATTGCCGCGGCTTCGCCGTGGCCAGCGATATGGTCTACTTGACGCGGCTTGCGACATGTCTTGATTGCCGCGTGATGCAGCGCCATCTAGTGGCGAGTTATTACTAAGTAGATAGCATAAAAATATTCTTTGTACTCAAATACCTAAGTATATAAATATTCATGGTGATCGGTTGAACGGTGTAGAAGTTGATGTGCTACAGCGCCCTCTAGTTACGAGTTACAACAACGTGGATAACATAAAAATTTTCTTCCTACTCAAATACCTATATATGTAAATTTTCATGGCGATCGCTTGAACGGTATAGAACTCGATGAACTGGACCGCCATCTACTGGCGACTTACAACAATGTCGGTAGCATAAAAACCTTCCCCCGGAAGAGATACATATATGTGCTAATTTTCTTGATGATCGGTCAAACGGTGTTGAAGTCTATTAATCTCAAACATCTATACAAACATCGATTTTTATATAGAAAGATTGTCCCGTTTATTTTATGGCTTGTGACTGCGCAAACGTCAAGTGGATAAATAAATTCTATCACCAGTTAAGGCCCATCGTATTGATCACTTAAGGATTTTTGGAAAATAAAAATTAGTAGCTTTGGAAAATTATATAATTTACTCAGGATAAAATATTTAACTAAAACCCTAAGCTGCTTTTAATTCCTTTAAAATAAATAATCTTGTACTTAGATTAGAACTCCTGATATAATTCGGAAGAATAATAATAATTGCGCACCCTAATCGTCAAATTAATCGCATACTTAGCAAATCTCTAAGACTGAACATTGATAAAATTTCGAACGCAATGAGAGAAAGATCTTTGATTATATAAAGAAATCGGTTATGCTGCCCTCTACGGGGTACTTCAAACTTACTCCATCCCTTTCTTACTTATTAACTTCCATTTAAAAATTGCTGGGCCGATTTCTCTTGACTTTAAAACCACTAGTCGCGGTAGAATTATATCTTCACCTCCTCGGACATCTAAATGCCAGTAGCCGCAGGCTATTCATTGCTTAGGCGCGATGTATCAGAAGGTTTAAAGAAAAGGAATATATCTTATCTCTTTCTTTTTGCATAAGATATATTAAGAAGTTTAATGAAAGTGTATTTATTGAACATCTTCTTTCTGGCGATACATACGCCCCTGCCCTCTAGAATTTCGGCCTTGAAACTCACAACTGTAACTAAAAAATAATTAAATGAAACCGATAGTTCGATCTACAATAGACAAGGTATATTTAAAGACTTTACTTAACTTGACTAGAGGAACTAGTAACATCTTAAGTTATACTTATAACCACTTAAGTACAAAAATCATTATTCATACATAATAATTCAAATAATTATACAATTACATAAGAAAAATTATGTTTGAACAATGCAGTTTTCATTGACAATTAAATTTATGTATTCCGCTTTTTCATTGCATAGTTCAATCATATCAACATTCTTTCTGAGTTTAACTTTCTTCTTTGTAGTGACTTTTCAGAACCGCATTTAACATGTGGTTTTTACTAGGTCTAATATATTTTGTATAACACAAATTCTAATCACGGTTTTCGCGTACTACGGCAAAAAAAAGAAGCGCGAATGGTGAAATTTTGATAGAGGTTTTCTACCATCAAATACGAAAAGTGTTCCGCCATGAAGAACACCTATTTTCATGATTAGTGCAAAGCGTGTCCTAAATTGAATTTGATTACTATCAAAATAAATTGATTTCCTTTTTTGGCCTGTTCCATATTCAAAATCATTCCATAATTTAAATTCTGTCAGATCCGAAACGGTTCCTTGTTCCACGTGATTTTTTTATAATTGGTACAAGAAAGTAACGTTAATACCAATGTGTTCTGGTATTCGCGAAAGATTAGGCTTTTATTATGTAAATTGTGCACTATGTAAAAATATATTGGCCGATTGAATATATTAATTGCTAAGGTAATTTGAATTTACCTTGGCATGTAAATTATAACGCTAGGAAAAGAGAGCATTTAATTAAGGGTTGCAATATGTTTCAAGTCAAACACTATTTTATTGACGCGACTTATACATCTTCACGTTTATAGTTATCGAACAAAGCGAGTCTTGTATGACTAATTAACGAGTAAAATAAATCGCTAAGAGGTACCTTCCTTACTGCAATTCATGCCACTTGATTAGGTATGGAATATACAACGCTTAAAGAACTCGATGTAGCGTGAGACAAGCGGTGTAAGGAAGTCGCATTATAAATAGCTTATAGCAGATCATACGGCGTATTCAAAAAATAGACTGTATTCAAAAATAGGCACCCTCTTCCTCCAGAAATAAATAACATGATTCAAGAGAAAAGGCGAATTTATCGTCAGTATATTGCCCAGAGAGAACCTGCCATTAAATCTGAGTGCAACAGACTCAATGCTCTTGTTCGGCGAAATACAATTGCATATAGCGAAGAGTGTTGAGTTGAAGCCACATCAAAACTCGACTACCGCAATGGTAAACAATTTTGGCAAAAATTCCAACAACTTACGGGTCAAAAGACCGTTCCAAAATCCTGCCTGACAAATAATCAAATTCCAAACAGCTCCGCTGACAAAGCCGAACTTTTCACTGACTCTGGAAAACACTTACAAAGTACCTAACAACGTACTTTTTGATCCCAATTTTCTTGAGGAAACAAATATTCTGGTAAACGATTTGTTCATTCGCCACACACCACTCATAGATTATTCTCAACAGGACGACAGAGACCATATCTCTCCTAATCGAAATATTCAATACATGTCTTTTATTGAGGCACTTCCCAATAGATTGGAAAACTGGCCAAACAGTCATGATTCCTAAACCTCGCAAAGACCCTAGACACGTTTCATCATATGGACCAATCACACTCCTTAACATCTTAGGAAAAACTTTTGAAAGAATATTTACATCTCGCCTACGAAACTGTCTAGAGTTGAACAAAGTTCTCCCATAGAACCAGTTTTGTTTTAGAGCATCGCGCTGGACTAAGGACTCTTCTAAAATTTCAAACAGATATTGCACGAGCACTCAACAATGGCCATTACGCTCTGGCAGTGTTTCTAGATATCTCCCATGCTTTTGACTTTGTCTGGCATGCCGGATTATTTCGAAAACTCCATGAGCTTCATATCCTTCATCAAATTACACCGGGGGATTAGGTAGAGGGAGTTAAAGGGAAAGTGGTGTTAAATGGATAGATGAAGATAGGGGATTGAGGGAAAAGGTTTATGGACGAAGGAAAAAAAAGAATAATAAAATAAAATAAAGAAGGGTTGAAATTAAAAAGATAAGGGAGAAAAAAGGGGGAGAAAAAGAAAATAGGGGGGATAAATGTTTTTTGAGTGGATTTTATCGTTTTTTCTGTATAATGTTCATTTTGTAAATTTAATGTGATTGGTTTAACCAGAAAGTTTTATTTTATAATTTAAATTTATATTTTATAATAGTAAAGATGGAAAAAAAATAAAAAATGAATGAAGAAGAACAATTAGTGTATACTTAGAATTGTGTTATTATTTTTGTTTTACTTTATAATATTGTTGTTTATTTTACGGTAATTGGTTATTTGTAAATTGTTACGCCAATAAAGGTTATATCTATCTATCTATCTATTATACTGAGGATGGTCCAGTCATATCTATCCGACTGTACAACCCAAATTAAAATTGGAAATACTCTCTCCAGATCCAGTACCACAAGGGTCTGTGTTTGCTCCTCTTTTGTACATCACTAACTTCCATGATCTTCAACCTCCAACCACTCCAGAGGCCCATAGTGCTCTGTATGCTGATGACACAGCTTACTGACATGCTCACTAAAAGCGGAAACTGCAAACCGTCATCTATAATTATCTTTAGACAACTTTTCAAAATGGGCGCAAAAA